>PVHY01023458.1:0-20932 GCA_004024945.1 Uropsilus gracilis
ATGCATACCTATGTATGTGTGCGTATGCACATATATTCACATGCAAACCCACTTATACCTGCACCACGTGCCCCTACATGAGTGCGAGCGCACAGCGGCCCTTGGCAGCACGGAGGGCAAGGATCCCCTTAAACGTGGAGGTTCTTCCGTGAACAATGTGCACTCAGCCAACGTGCTTTCCTTAGGATTTCCTTAACAACACAACCTTTTCTCTATGTTGATCTATGTTAATCCATGTGCTCGCCAAGGCCTCCGGCCACCAGCGGGCTGCAGGAGTTAAGGTTTGGGGAAACGAAGTTATACTGGGATTTTCGAAGGTGAGGCCGGGGGTCCCGACCTGCACGCGGCGCGAGGGTCAGCGACACTGCTTTCGAAGGCATCGTCAGCTTCCAAACCACCTAAACCTCCACCACGCGTGTCCGGAGTCGCGGCCCCTGCATCAGCAGGTCCTCGAGAGCACCGTCCCGCTGGGGCTCCACCCTGCCGTCTCTGGGCCACTGCTTTCCCTGCGGTGGACCACGTCCCGGGTGGCCTGGCAAGCCAGTGGGCGGGTCGGATGGGTCTGGGGTGGGTCTGTGCCCCCTTCCAAGAAGCCCTCTCTGCCCTGCCTGCGGGGTGCTGGGGGCTGAGCTGCAGGCTGCGTGCCGGGCCTCCCTGTCTGCAGCGGCAGTGGCTGCATCCACCAGGCTTGTGGTTCCCGTCGGGTCAGCTGTGGGTTCCAGGAACAATGGCTCGTCTGAGATGGAGCCTCAGGTGGGGACAGTGTCCCTCTGCGGCCAGCCCTGGGCTGAGCACGACCCCGTGCTGAGCAGCTCTGAGCCCTGCCCACACCCACCACCCACCGGCCCTGCTGTCCATTTCCTGCCACCCTGCGCACCTTCCCAGCCCCGCGCACAGCTTTGTGGCGTGGGCCTAGTCTCTGCCAAACGGGAGTGACATTTCTGTAAAATGGTGGCTGAACAGGTCACGTGAGCGTGGCGTGGCCTAGTGGCACGGCCGCCTCACCGTCCTGCCTTGGAGGGGCGCAAGGAAGGTCGTGATTGGTGGCCCGGCCTCGGGGGCCAGGTGGCCAGGGTTCCGATCCCAGCTCCGCCCTAGTAGAGCTGTGTGACTTTGAACGGGCTATCAGCCTCTCTGGGCCTGACGTCTGACATGGTGGCAGGGAGGGGGCACCAGGGGGGCTTGGGGGGGGTGAGTAGTTATGGTACTGCCTGTCACACGCCCCAGGAGGACTAAGACACTGGCAGTTTAGCAGCTGGGGCTGAGCCATGACCTTGCCCCAAGCCTCCCCACACCTACTCAGAAGTAAGGTGTCAGTGAGCGGCAGAGGCAGCCGCCGGCATTTACACCAAGGACGTTGGTGAGCTCTGCAAATGGGCATCTCCTCCATGCCCCAAAGTTTCATGCCCACCTTCGCCTGGACTTCCTCAGCCTTGCTGACAGCTGGGTGGACGTGGGCGAGGAGTCCGGGAGGGCGTGCGTGTGCTCTCCAGTCTGAGTGAGTGATGTCCTGTGTGGGGCCCTGCGGTCGCCCTGGGAGGGCTGGGGAGAGCCTGTGAGAGCCAAGTCCCTGTCCCTGCCACCCCCACAGCCTCAGGCTCCTCGGGCCCAGCCCCTCCATCCTGCCCCGTGACCAAGCCAGGACCTTCAGCCGGGCCAGCGCCTCCCTGGCCCCGCCAGGGCCGCACGCCCCCCTCGCATTCAGCCGTGTAACCGGAGCTGCAGCCCGTGGAGCTGGTACCCGCCGCCAGATCGCACAGGTATCAGCTGACCGCCTGTATCCCGTTCTCCTCCGCACGAGGCGCAGGTAACAATGGCCGACAGTCCTCACAGGGGGCCCGGGCCCCCCCAGGGAGAGGCCCCGGCGAGCTATCGGGCCACACGATCTCACCCCTTAAAAGGCCTGCCCTCCCTGCTGACATCTCGCACAAACGGGGCCTTCACTCGCTGCCAGCGACCGTCTGCCGCCCTGGGAGTGCGGGCCGGAACCCGGGCCCCCGTGCCAGCCGGGCCCGCACGGCTCCCTCCTTCCCTCCATGTGAACCGGCCTCTCGATACACCTGACCATTCTTCTCGCCTCGGCCTGGATTACACCCCATGAAAGCCTTTTGTTCCTTGGCCCTGGACGAAACTGGGCCTGGCACAGTGAGGGGCTGCCCGGCCTCTGCCAACGTAGCCACCTGCCTGGACCCATCTGCGGACAGCCCCTGGACCCCCGCCCACTTTAAGTGGGGCACCAATACCAGACCCAGGAAGCAGACAGGCGATGATGGGCTGAGCGAGGGGGTGCTGCGGCGGCAGTGGCTATCATGGGTAACCCCAAGATGCTGGACCACTTTGCTCTAGAAATTTCTCTGCAGCGGCAATGGGAGGCCTGGCTTTGTGCGTGTCAGCAGCCAATGAGTGGTGGGCCCTGGACGAATGCTGGCCAGGGTGGGGCAGGCTGGTCAGGGCTGGCACGAGGGTGGGCCTATCGTTACGAGGACTTTCTTGGGAACAGGGGGGAAGACCAGACTCAGCGCTACAGACTGGGGCTGGGACCTCTCCCAGCTCACCCAGCAAGGCAGGTGGCTGGGCAGGGTAAAGAGGCCCAATTTCAAGCCAGGGTTTGGGGTCCTAGAAAGAACCCAGCCTACGTGCAGACCTGCCCTCAGGGTCCCAGCAGCCTTTGTGGTTGCTCTGTCTTACGTAGGATGCATGTCACGCGTGTCTCAGTGCATTTAAGACAAACCAGGTCTCCAGTCTGGTTCCTCAGTCTCGCTGACCTTACTTCGAGGGCTCGGCGGCCTTGTGGGCCCAGTGATCAGGACGCTGGGCGGAGCCACAACAGCTCTCCTGTCTTCTGGGATGTGCCCTTGGGTGGCACAGCTTCCGAGCCGGGCAGGCATATCACCTCCACTGTGCCCGTTGCCAGCTGGGCAGTGGGTAGGAACCAGCATGTCTCGGGCACACAGAGCTGGACTTCGGTGTCCCAGAGAGATGTGCAGACTGGGAGGGGCTGCTGGGGGGACTATCACCCCCACCAAGGTGAGGAGGCCCCTTTTCTCCGTCAGAAGGAGGCAGGACGGCAGAGGATGGGCCCAAGGCCTGCAGCTCTGAGCGGAGGCCCAGGACTCGCTCTGCCGGGTCTGTGGGGAGGGTCCTGAGTGGTGCTTGTAGGCATCCAGCGTTGGGGCGATTCTCACTCCCACCCCAGCAAAACGCAGCTAGCCTGGCTGTGGCAGGGTGACCCCCAACACGCACCTGCCCAAACCCTGGAGCTGTGACCATGATGCCTGGACAGGGTGGGGGGGCCAGGCTTGAAGGTGTGAATAAGCTGGGGACCTTCAGGGGGTCACTGACCCCCACCAGGAGGGCATCATGATGCCGTCACACAGGAGGCAGCAGTCTGATGGGGCGCTGGAGGCAGAGGCTGAAGAGGGTGCCCGGGCAACAAAAGAAGGGGTGCACTGGGAAAGGGGTCGGGGAGCTGAGCCAGGCAAGGGGGGCAGATGCTCCTCCAGAAGGAAGCAGCCTTGACTGCAGCCAAAGGGAACTGCGGTCCGACCCCAACGGCCAGAGCTCTGGGAGCACAAATGCGCGTGGCGCTAAGCCGCTAAGCGGGCCTGTTTGTTACAGCAGCTGCAGCAGCAGATCCCAGCCAGGAGGTGGGCGGACGGTGCCGGCTCCGGCTCACAGAGGTTGAATCCCAGCCCTTCCCTTTCCTAAGCATACCCTAGGGCAAGCGGCTCCATCTCTTTATGCCTCATTCTACCTGCGCTGAAAAGTGGGGCCCTAGTGACACCCTCCAGTAGGGCCGGTGAGGGGCTGGGGAGGAGCCGGGCAAGCGATTCCCAGCACATCGGTCACCACTGTCTCCTGCAAGGCAACAGGCAGTTTCTGGAGCGCGCAGTGCCCAGAGCCGGCCGCCTTGTGCTGCCAACCCCCTCCGGCCTGTCGCTGCGTCTCTCCCTGTCAGGTGGAGGTAAGAACGGAGGGTATTAGGGAGCTTAAGCCAAAGACTCCGCGTTCAGCTCTAAGCACGGTGCCTGGTCCTGTAAGCGCTGGGTAAACAGTAATCACGATTATGGACGTTCTTGTAGTTCCCAGCCCGGCACCCCGCCTGGGGTCCCCCTGCCCCCCCTCTGTCCCCCGACATAGGGCTGGGGGGCCGGAGCTGACACACAGCCAGGAAGGCCGGACGGCGGTGGTGCCCTGCTGAGGGGCTGGGCGGGATGGGCCTGGGCTGCCTGGCCAGGCGGGCTCTCCGAGTCTCTGCGTCTCTGCCCTGGCGCCCCGCAAGCTGTCTAAACACGGGCCGGGCGCCCGAGGAGGACTCCCAAGGAACGGCCCTGGGAAAGGTTGGCGTCTGCCGTGTGCGGCCGGAGGAAGTGGCCTTGTTTGCTTTCCCGCAGCCCCGGGAGCTTCCTCCCTCTGCGTGTTTGCTTTGCTTTCCAGCAGCCGCCTGCTGCGGAGGGCTGGCTGCCCGGTGGACCCGGGCCCCGGAGCGCAGACGCCGCCGGGCCGAAGAAGCAGCTTGGAACAACAACCGGCCCTGGCCTCCGCTCCCACAGTCAGCTCTGGGCCCCGGTCGGTGAGACGAATTGAAGAGCCACCCGGTCCAGCCCATGTGCACACCTACTATGCGCCAGGCTCCCTTCCCAGCGGTGCGTCACCTACTATGCGCCAGGCTCCCTTCCCAGCGGTGCGTCACCTACTGTGCGCCAGGCTCCCATCCCAGCGGTGCGTCACCTACTGTGCGCCAGGCTCCCGTCCCAGCGGTGCGTCACCTACTGTGCGCCAGGCTCCCGTCCCAGCGGTGCGTCACCTACTGTGCGCCAGGCTCCCGTCCCAGCGGTGCGTCACCTACTGTGCGCCAGGCTCCCGTCCCAGCGGTGCGTCACCTACTGTGCGCCAGGCTCCCGTCCCAGCGGTGCGTCACCTACTGTGCACCAGGCTCCCGTCCCAGCGGTGCATCTCCTACTGTGCGCCAGGCTCCCATCCCAGCGGTGCAAGCCATCAGTGCTCCCAGGGACCCTGCGCACCAACCGCATCTTATCCCATTCACCAGCCAGGAGGCCGAGGCACGGAGCTGGCGGCAGTGCCCCCAACTTCTTGACACCCAGACAACTTGGATCTGCTCCTGGCTGTCTTGCTCCGGAGCCATCTGCCCTGTGTGGTCCTCCGGAGCTTTAACAGTGTTGGAGGCTCTGAATCACCAGATCAGCGCATTTTAAAACAGAGGCTCCAGGATCCAGGAACCTGCTGACAGAAATTCTCAGCAGCAATACGGGGCCCTGGAAGGAAACGGCAGATCCTTATTCCCAGGCTCGCTGCATCTCGCTGCTGGGAGACCCAAGTGTCCTGCGGTCCCCTGTCTGCTCACTTCCTCCTAGGATGCGTTTTCGGGCATGTTCCCAGGGTGGGGCTCTCATGCCTCCCCTAGACCGCCCTGCTCCTTCTCCCCTCCCCCTCCCCCCTCAGCTGCTTCCCTCCCCACTTCCGACTTGTCTGCATAAATTAGCACTCTTGCCTCTGAACATCTGGTAACTAACAGTGGCACTGATCCTACAAGGCTGTGCCTTTCTTGTGTGACTTTCACAGGACTACCCTTGGGAGGGGGCATTTCATCCTCAGGCTGGGGGGTCAGCTAGAGGCGTCTCTCCTTCTAAGGAGTGAGCACCTCTACTCAGGCACCACTACTAAGGAAAACGCTTGCAGATTTAAGGTCTGTACAAAAGGAGTTTGTAGAAAAATAAAATCTGCTGGGGGAACAAATGAAAGGTCATCCAGGGCACCCCAGAACTTGCTGAAGGAACCCACCCTCTGCGGCATCCCAGCAGGCAGTTGATTGGAGTCCCCCCAGCTGATGAAAGCTTGGAGTACCCAGGGCCCTGGCTCTTCTCCAAGGTCTCCGTGGGACCAGCAGCCCCTCACCTGGGGATCCAGTGCAATGTCAGAGCCCCCACATTTGACCCAGAAACCCCACTTCGAGGAGAGTCTCACAACAAGGCTCACCCCAGTGAGGAAAGAGAACCGGTCAAGACTCTTTGTTGTCCTGTTGATTGCGCTGGTCAGAAAACAATGGAAGGCCGAGTGTGGTGGCGCACACCTTTAATCCCAGCCTAGGAAGGGAGGCCAAAACTAGGAATCACTCGAGTCCGTGGGTTCAAGACCTGCCCGGGGCAACAGAGGGAGACCTTGTCTCAAAAATTAACTGGGCGTGGTGGCGCGCACCTGTAATCCTAGCTACCTGGGAAGCTGAGGCTGGGGATCGCTTGAGTCCACGGTGCCCCGGACAATGTAAGTCTGCAGTTCCCCAGGCAACATAGTGAGACCTAGTCTAAAAAAAACAAGACAGTGGAATCCGCTTCAGCGTCCATCAGCCGCGGCGGCTGAGAGAAGTCTGGGCACCGCGGAGCTGAGAGGGGCTCGGTGGCCGCTAGGAAGAGGGAGGCGGCAGTTCTGGAAGGACACACGCTTATGTTTATGTTCACTAGGCAAAGCCAGCGAGCCGTTCCCCTGGGGAGCAGGTTCTGGACGAGACACTTAACCAGGGCGCAAGTATAATCCCTTGTTATTAGAAACATAAGAAAGCTGACACCTTGCTCAGCCGACCTGGAGTGCGCCTAAGAGGGGCAGGCCTGGCCCCCCACCCCTCCAGGAGCTCTTCGCTGACTCTGGGCCAGCCACTTGCCTCCCGTGCCCGAGATGGACCCACCCCACCCCGCTGGGCCAGCGGGGGGGGGCCCAGGGGCTGCAGCAGGAAAACCGGGCATTGGTGCGGCCTCATGCCCCGGAGGAGGGTTCCTGGCACAGTGCAGCCTGCCAAGGGCACATGGGAAGTGGTCCTCGCGGGGCAGGCGGGTGCCGGGTGCCGGCCACCTTGCAGCAGGCGGGAAGGCGCCTTCACACCCCTGCTCCTGGCTCAGCAGCGGGAGCAGCCCTTGGAGCCCTCCTGGTGGGCAGCTCCCGGCTGCTGAAGGAACTGCCCTGCTCTGCTCTGGACAGGGAGCCCGAGGCTCTGGCCACACAGCTGAGGGCTCAGGAAGGGACTGGGCGGACTTGCCTCCAAGGCCCGGTGCCCGGGCGCTACAGCTGCCGCAGGAGCCTGCAGAAAGGTGCTCCCACCAAGGTGCTCCCACACGCTGCTCCGTGCTGGCCGCCGCCTTGAAGCCTTGCTGTCTAGGGGCCCCGCGAAGGAAGCACCAGCCGGAGGAGCAGCGTGGGAAGGAGACACAAGGCCGGGCCCATGTCCAGGCGGGCGGGGAGCGGGTGCTGCACAGGGAGCTCCTCTGGAGATGCTGGTTTCTGACCCAGGGGCACCTGCTTGCAGGGAGAGGCCGTGCGGATGCCCCCAGCTGGGGATGAGCACGGCGGGCCGGGCCAGCCAGAGGGGCTGAGGGGCCGGCAGCCAGGGCTTCGGGAGAGGCGATGCCAGCAGGACCTGGGCAGAGAGGTCCGAGCTGCACTCAGCTCCAGGGCGAGGAGTCCCCATGGGAAGCTGCGAGGGAGGCGGTGAGCAGGGCGGGCGTGATGTCCAGACACTGCAGGCGGCCGGACGGGCCAGCGCAGGAGCCCCGAGGGGCCCGAGCAGGGGGGCTGGGGAGGGTCTCAGTGCCCCCCCAAAACTGGGAGGGTCTCAGGTAGTGCCCCCCCAAACTGGGAGGGTCTCAGGTAGTGCCCCCCCAAACTGGGAGGGTCTCAGGTAGTGCCCCCCCAAACTGGGAGGGTCTCAGGTAGTGCCCCCCCAAACTGGGCCAAAGATATAAACAAACCATTTCTAGAAGAGGAGATACAAAGACCTGGCAGTGCCTGAAGGGATGGGCGACCTCATTAGTAACCCGAGAGGTATCAGCTGTCACTTCACCTTGGCAGGGCTGCCCTGGGTGTGGGCACAGAGGACCCTGGGTGCGCCTGTGGGGGGCAGAAACCATCCCTCATCCCTTTGTACCTCTGAGCAGCCTCAGAGAGCCCCAGCCCCAGTCACAGAGCCAGGAGCTAGGTCTGTGCTCACCCCCAAAGTCAGCCATCCTGGCCAGGGCCACTTAGGTCCCTGCTACAGGGACCGCGTCTGCAGGCGTGGTGGCCAGCGGCGCCTGGCTCGCAAACAGACTCCAGCTCTGACTGGGAACCCAGGTCGAGTCTCGGCTGTGCCCCTCGGCAGCCTTCCCGTCCGTCATGGGCACAGTCAGACCCCCTGAGATGTTAAAGGGAGTTCTTATTTCAAACTCCAGACACTGCAAGTGTTTCTTTTCCTGCTCCCCACTTGCCAAGTACAGAGGGGCGAGGAGGTCTCCCATCACCACCCCAGGAAGGTTAATCAGGAAGGCTTCTTGGAGGAGGTGTGCCATGGAAAGTGGTTTAGCAAAAGCTAAACCCAGACAAACAGGCTCTCATCCCAGCCAAGGGGGTTTCACCAACTGCCCGTCCTGCTTGGGGCTTCCGTCTCCCCCTGGTTTTAAGGGGTCTGGACCAGCTGGTGGAACTGAGCAGAAACTCTGTGACCCCAGCAATAGTCCCTGTTTGGGGCCAAGAGCTCCGGGTGCTCTTTGCGACTGTCCAGGTCAGGGAGGGAGACCCCGGAGGAGCAAGGATTCATCTACACATGGACATGTTGGGGGGTGCTGGGGTTCACAGGGGCCAGCCAGACCCCACTTCTCTGAACAGCAGACTCTCTCCACCTACCCACGTTAAGCAAAGCTTAGGCCTGGCAACCCCTGCCCTCAGCCTGGGCCACAATTCAAGACAGGCCAGGCAGCCAGGATGAGGAGGGAGAAACTGGGTCAGAAACCAGTCCCCACCCCTCAAATTGCCTGTACCTGGTCATTAGGCTGTGGCCATAAAATGAGGCTGAGGGGGGAACATGCCACACCGGTAGGCCGCTGCCATTGTCATTCTTGCAGAGCCAGCCTCTCCGGGCAAATGGACAAGCCCTCAGGGTGAGCCACAGCCACAGCCTCCCTTCGCAAGACCAGTCGCCAGAAGCTTGTGCTGCAGGAACAAAAGCCCAAACCCAGTGGCTTAAGACCACAGGGGTGGATTCTCACTCCGGCGACATGTCCAGAGCGGGTCAGCTGTGCTCTTGCTCTTCTCTGTCACGAGTCAGGCAGATGGCTCCACCACTGCAGCCACTGCAGCTCAGGGGAGGAAGGAGCAGGGTATACACAGCCTCTTCAAGTGTCAGCTGGAAGGCAAGACACCCTTCCCCTTCTGCTCAGCTGGCCAGTGCACGTGGCTTTGCCCAAGGGGGAGAGAAACTGGATGCTTTGGTGGCCCTGCGGGCTGGAGAGACTGCATATTGCGAGCAGTGCCCATGACAGCTATACCACTCACCCCTCTTTATTGCTGCTGCTGCTATTGTTGTTGTTATTATTATTGCTATGTGGTATACATCTGATACGAAAGTTGCCATTATTTGTCTTAAGTACGGAACTCAGAGGAGCCAAGGCAAGGCCTCAAGACCACGGTGGACTCGTTAACAGAATGAGAGTTGCTCACTCAGCCAGCAAGTGTTTCCCAGAGCCGTGGGCCAGCCAGTCTCAGCCCTGAGGGCATCACCTGAAACAAGGAGTCCGAAAGCTTATGCTTAAAAACGCTTTTGGTTTTCTTCTGGTGGTGGGAACACAGGTGTGAAAACATCAACACAAAATGACTGAACAAGCCAGTCATGGGGGTGCACACCTGTAATCCAAGCGCTGGGAGGCAAAAGACCCGGGATCACTTGAGTTTGTGGGTTCAAGACTACCCTGGGCAGCATAGCGAGACCTAGTCTCAAAAAAAAAAAATGGCTGAACAATACTGAAAGTGGGGGGGGGGGGTAAAACAGCAGAGGGGTGTGTGGAAACAGCTCCAAATATTTAGAAGTATTGTATTGTTATTGCCACCGAAAATCAAAGCAAACGCTTACGTTGCTGGCCGACCTGGATCCACACCTGCCTTTGCCCCTGCACAGGAGGTTACTTCATCTAAATTATCTCCCCCCTCCCCACGTAGGCAGTTTATTACTTTTATTTCAGCAGCGGGTCATTTTGAAAGCAATCTAAATAGGACAAAAAATCCTTTCCATTTCCCCATGGAGCCACCATGTCCAGTGCCCTTTGCTCCCTGGAGTCAGTCCAAGCTCCGGTGTCCTCGCCCTTCTCAAAGGACTTCCGTTAGCATTTCTCATTCCATTTGTCAGCTGGTGGTGAGTGCCTTCAGGTTTTACAGGCCTGAAAAAGGAACATGGTTTACACCCTCTGGTTTAAGATTTTCTCCTTCTCGTTGGTTTTGAGCAATTGGGCGATGCTGTACCTGGAGTGGGATTTTGCGTTTCTTGTGCTTGTTGGGTTCTTGAGTCTGTGGGTTTAGAGTTTTCATTACATTTCGCAAGTTCTCTACCATTATCTCATCAAATATTTTTCCGTCCCTCTCCTTGCTTTTCCTTTCCCATGATCTGTTAAGCACTCAGAGCAGCGCCATAGCTCACTTTCATTGCATTTTTTCCTCTCCATGTTTCATGTTGGAAAATTTCTATAGTTGAGTCTCCAAATTACCAATCTTTTCTTCTGCAATATCTGATGTGCTGGTCTATTTCTGCAGTGTATTTCCTCATCCCAGAGCTTTCTGTTTTCATCACTAGAAGGGCCTTTTTGGTATTTTCCACACCGCAACTTCTTGAACACATGGTGTCTAGTCACAGTAACTATTTTCATTTCCTTCTCTGCTAATTCTAGTGTCTGTGTCAGTTCTGGATTGATTTTCCTCTTCATTGTTGGTCAGGTTTTCCTTCCACTTTATCTGTCTGGTGGTGACCCTATTTCCATCCCCTGCCACCCCATGAGGCAGTCTATCTTCCTCTGCCTCTGGACACACCTCCCTCACTTCTTCCCCCCCACCCCAATGCAGAAAGGACTGTTCTCTGTTGCCTTATGCTTACTCTCTCTGGCCTCTAGCAGGGCACAGCTGAGATGCTGCCACTTAGCAATAGAAACTTGAGCTTCCACAGCTCCTAGGACATCTCTGCCACAGGGATACCTGTTTTACAGATGGGGAAACTGTGGCTCTGCTCCCAGGGCAAGTCATTCAGCACTTAACTAGGGGCCAGGCCACTCTCCATTAACACATCTGCCCCAAGCAGCCTTCAGCCCACCTGCTACCCCCCACCTGTGGGCAAGCACACCTGGAGAGGTGACTTAGGACCGACACTGTGATGTGGCTCCTGTCGCTGGAAGGCAGCCAAAGCCACACATCCATGAGGGATGTGGTGGTGCTGAGTCAGTGAGCATGCAGTGAACTTTTTTCACTTAATATATAATTACTTCCTTGAGTAGGATCCTTTCTCTCACGGCCCGGGCTCCTTCTCTGCTGTTTCTACTTCTTTCCTTTGACCTCTGGAAGGATGATCGATTAATGTGGTTAAGCACCAACTATAGTTAAAAAAGACACAGGGACCAGGAGCTCAGTGCACTCAGAACTCAGGCTGCGGTGACCTCCTGTGGGTCTCCCTGCACCGACCCGCCCCATACTCACTGGGGTGCTACCAGTGAGAGGGTGCCAGGCACCACTGGTGACAGTCACGGTCTTATCCTGGCCTCCAGGTGAGACATGTTGCTTGCCTGGGGCCTCTGGGTGCAAGTGCATTTGAGAGTGTAGCTCGGGACCCCTTGGAGTGGCCTGTGTGTCTCTTGAGGCCCTCGTGGGAGTCTGTCTGGGGCTGCGGACACATGTGCATTTGCACTCACCTCGTGTCTGGTCTCTCCCTTGACCACATGGCCCCAGGGTCCCCTGCTCCGTGCCCACAGCTGGCTGTAGGGCTGTGTGAGCAGAAGCTTTGGAGGGACACTGGCTGCGGCAGAGGCGTCCAGTTGTCTTGGGGTCTGAGCCCGGGTGGTGGCTGCAGAGCTCTGCCCTTGTTTCCAGCACATTCTTCAGAGGCCAGGAGCGTTGTTGTGGCAACCAGCAACCATCTTGTCAAGGGAACAGATGTGACCATATCACGGGGCCTGGTGTGTCTCACACCCCCGCCCAGCACCCCGAGCAGGCAGTGGCCCACAGGGAAAGGTGCGAATCCCTCTTTTATGAATACAAACATGCGTGACCACCAAGAACACACTGAGTGACCAACGGATGGACCTGCTTCACTTTCTGTAATCGTTTCCTCTTTTAAAAAATCTTTGGGGCCAGGCGTAGTGGCATGTGCCTGTAATCCCAGCTACCTGGGAGGCTGAGGCTGGGGATCACCTGAGTCCGCGGGATCCCAGATCCGATCCAGGATCTGGACTACTCAGATCCGATCCTGGATCGGGACTACCCCGGGCAACATAGCAAGACCTAGTTTTAAAAAAAAAATCTTTTTTTGACCTAGGTGTAAGGATATAAGGCATAAGGAAGGAGGAGGGGAAGGGAATAAGAACACAATGTGGTAAGCAACACAAAGGGTTAACATGGAATACGCTGTGGAACCGAGCAGTTTTAAAAGTCAAAACAAACTCCCTACTATGTAATCCCAAGAGAGCAGGCCACCTCCTTACCCCCCTGCCCACTTGGCTCACAATGCCCACCTGAGTTGCCCCCCGCCCCCAGCCTGGGTGCAGTGGGGGCCTGCTAGTCTGGAAGTGAGCTCAGTGTTCATTCTTATGCTGCTGATGAAACCAACTGTGTGCTGGGCATGGGGATCCAGTGGCAGCAGAGACATAAACCCTCTCATACCATACAACCTCTCATACCCACCTTCCGTGCCCTTACCATGTGCCAGGCGCTCTGCTCTGCCGTTCACGGGTGTGTTAGCTCATTCCACCACTGCATGCTTCCGGCACTGCCCCCATTTTACCAGTGGGGCAACGCAGGCACCCCAGGTGGCTGAGTTGTCCACATGATGGCCCTGGACATTTCTCGTTTTCGGTTCAGCCCCTTAAGATGCTGGCCTTTTTCATGCCAGTTTTGTTGAAAAGCCACTTTGAGGAATAAGCCAAAGGCTCATCTCTGCCTGACACAGCGGGTCATTTATTGCCCTGAGCCGTGTTTGGAAAATCCGGCCATTAGGGAAAGAAGAGTAGACAGCCCAGCAGGAGCCACGGTGCTCAGCAGTCAGCCCATTTCACAGCTCGGCGCTCCCCACAGCTGCTCCTGGAGGACCCTCACGGCAGCCCTGAGAGGTCGGTGTTGTTGCCTTATTTTTGTAGCTGGAGAAACTGAGGCTCAGCACAGGTGAGCTGGGCACCTCGGAGGGAAGGTAGGCCCGAGGGTTTCGAGGCAATTGCGTGCTCAGAGCTGGAGGACAGGTGGGCAGCCCACCTGCCCATTTCCTCGTGTTGTCCTCACACGGGGCCCCATCAAGTAAGGGGGGTCTGGGGGCGACTTAGCTCATTTCATCTCTATGTAGCTAACATTAAGCAGTCATTTGGGGAGACCGGTCAACCCTCCCCAATTCCCAAGTGACATATGGCTAGTAGAGGGACTGCAGGCTTGGGGGAGGGGAGGTGGTCTGTGCTCATGGCAAGCACTGCAGGTTTTCCAGGGCATATATACTGTGCAATTTGTGGAGGCTTTAAGGAATTCCTTTCTCTTTTCTTCCCACTTACCCATCAGCCATTCACATACCCTCCCATCCACCCACTTTCCCATCCATCCATCCATCCATCCATCCATCCATCCATCCATCCATCCATCCATCCATCCATCCATCCATCCATCCATCCATCCATCCATCCACTGATTAATCCATCTTTCCATCCATGCGCCTATTTGCCCACCTACCTGTCTACCTCTCCATCCATCAACCCACCCACTCACACACTCGTCACTATCATCCACCCAACCACCATCTATCCACCTGTCCACCCATCGCCATCCATCCATCCATCCATCCATCCATCCATCCATCCATCCATCCATCCATCCATCCACCCATCAGCACATTCATACATACACACAGCCACGCATACAGACACCCAGGTAAAGAAAAAGAAAAGGTCTAAGGGAAGAAATCAAACAGCTGTCCAGCCATTTTATTTGTTGATGCTATGATCCAGGCCAACACTGGGGAGTCTGACACAGCCCCCCACAGAGGGGCCCCAGTGGTGGGGCCCTGGGCCTGTGGTCTCAGCAGGATATCTGAGCTTTACCAGTGTCTGTGGGCACAAGGTTCGGACGTGCCACTTTTAGTTGTGCAACACAATCACAAAAGGTCCCGCGGTTGGCCTCCTGCCCCAAGCCCTCACCCACAGCCCCCACAGACACCTAGGGACCAGCAGATACACAGGCACACACCACCCCCATTTCTCTACACGTGGGGAGAAACAGCCAGACACCAGGTTACACACATGTGAGCACCCCAGAGGCGCTTGAAGGTGCAAAACTTCATGACTGCCCCAGGAACCCTAAAGCCTCAGTTTCTCTCTTCCTCTCTCACACACTCACACCCCCTACACATACACAAATGGAAATGAACACGACTGAGCACAGCCACCGGCCCTGGAGGACAGCTCTCCGGGGGGAGAGGACAGCTGGACCGGAGCACAGCGGCCTGCCCGCCTCACTGCCAGTCTGCTCTGGGGCCGTGACAGCTAGCAAGCTCCACCAGGCCTGCTGCCTCTCACCCCACTGCTTTCCTGCCCCATAGCTGATGCCTGGGCCTTGCCCCTTGGGGCACACCCCAGGGGTTCCCTGGATAGGAGGGGGTTCCCTGAGCTAGCTTGTGCCAGGGGGTCATGACTGAGTTCCCATGATGCCACAGAATGCCAGGCCCACCCGCGGAGGGGCTCCACACTCCGTCACCCCTCCAAGACATGGACGCCTGAGCACAGCAGGTGCAGGCCAGGGACACGCCTTCCTCCCCAGTGAACGTCGACGGCATCACCAGCCGCACCCAGAGGCCGCTCTGCCCACCTGGCGGACAGAACTTGAGACCCGAACAGCAGGAGCGTCCCCGTGGGGCTGACCCCAGGCCCAAGCCTCGCCCCTCTTACTCCAAGAGAGCACCAGGGTGAGGAGGCCTGGGCCGGGGAATGATGCAGGCAGACTCGCTATAAATAAAATATTCATATAAAAATAGTCTCTTAGAAAATATTCTCTCTTATCCAGTGGCTCACTTTCCAAAAGATGGGAACTGCTGGGACTTTGAGTATCATCTTCTCTCTCTCTATTCCCAACTGGATTTTTCTAGGGGTGACCGTCAGAGCTGGGGAAGGTCAAAGGATGGGAAACGGATTCTGGAAAACGTCCCCAAATCTGGGCCAGCTTCAATTTCTGAGTAAGTAGCAGCAAACAGCAAAAAAATATAAATGTATGTATGTGTATATATATATATCTATATAGGTCTAGAGTCCGCTCTTGTACGCAAACAGCTCGCGCTGCCGGCGGTTCTTGCGAAATCAACGAGTAGAAATAGCTGCGGGAAGAGTAAGTATGTACAGCTCGACGTGGCTCCTTGTCCCGGCGACATCATCATCCTGCAAGGAAAGCACGTGGTCCATTCTGATTGCAGAAGACGGATCCCGACGAGGGGGAAGGATTCTTTTTAATTAAATAAATTAATATTATTTTTTATCAGAATAAATTGTTAAATATTGCTATGATGAGACCCGCGGGTCCAGCGCTGAGAGAGAGGCTCTGCCCCGTGGGGCAGAGAGCCGTTGGGGCTGGGGTGGGTGGAGCAGCATCAGGGGTGGGGGAGGAGAGTCGAGCGCCCCGGAACTCTCTCCCGCAGGCGCCAGCGGGGGAGCCCTGCTGCCAACGCAGGCCTGAGGGGGCAGGCGCAGTTCCTTCCTGCGCATGCGCGGCAGACCCGGGCGGCGCCCGCCTGGCGCCCGGCGCACGCTCACTTGCACGTGTACACCTCGGTGCGCTCGCTGCACGTGTTGCACTTGACGTAGCAGCACCAGTGGAACTTGCAGTTGCATTGCCACACGCGGGCGTACTGGTGGGTGTTGTAGCCGCGGCCGCAGCACATGAGGTCACAGCCGCTGGCCTGGGGGGCCGTCTTGTTGCAGGCGCGGCCCTGCGTGCCCACGCTGCCCGTCACTGGGTCCTCCTCGCAGTAGTTGGGGGACTTCTCGATGTACACCAGGTCGGTGTCCATGGGCTTGCGGTAGGACAGCGGCTTCTTGATCTTCAGGAAGGTGGGCCGCTTGTTGCGGCTGGCGCGCACCGGCTCCACGTGCACCGCCTCGTTGTACTTGTCCTTGAGCACGTAGCCCAGCTCGCGGAACTGCGGCAGCGTGGTCCAGCACGTCTTGGTGGTGCAGGAGCCCGACACGCCGTGGCACTTGCACTCCAGCTTCATGTTCTCCTCCAGGATCTGCAGGCGCGGGCGGGGGAGAGCACACGCAGGTCACTGCCGGCCATGGCCCCCCGCAACCCCCAGCCCGTCTGCCCCCTGCCCCGCTGGCCAGGCCGGCTTAGCCCGCCCACTCACCCCTGCCCCGGCTTTTGTTTTTCTCTTTGGTGCAGGAGACGCAGGCTGGAGTGAATCCCTCTCCCCTCCAGTCCGCAGGCTGAGCCTTGCCTGGCCTGTACCAGCCCCCTTGCCGCCCAGCCTTCCTGCGCTGTTCCTAGATTGGTACTCAGGAGCGTCCAGACCACAGCGCATGCTCTTGGGCCTGAACTAGTTTAAAGTCATTTGTGAACCAACATCTAAACCCCAAGAGACTTGGGTACCTGCCGGCCCCAGTCAGCTGACACCCGACGGTCAGCCCCACCAAGCCTGCCTTCCCCGCAGCTCGGGGAGGGTGTCACCTTCGCACTAAGCAGAGCGTCATCACAGCCACCCTGGCCGGGTCGGGGCCTCGGCTCCCCCACGTGGAGCGCTGGGCTTTGAACTAGATGGTGTGCAAAGTGGCTTTCGCCTCTGTCTGCGAATCCTGGCCTTGGCCACACTCATGCTGCCCTTTAACCTACACAAGCCCTGGTGGCATCCCCAGATGGGCATGTCCATCCCATTTTGCATGTGAGGAAACTGAGGCTCAGAGACAGGAAGGGGCATAACCAAGATCACAGAGCACGCTGGGTGTCTGCACGTCTCTCCTGACCACCCTGCACGCTCCCTCTCCTGCTGCGCGCCTGAGGAGGCTAAGGGACCATGACAAGCCTGAGCACACACCAACCATGGGCTAGTTTGGAAGCAGCAGTGTCGCCGGCAGGGGGGGTCTGGCCAGTGGAAGGCACTGGGGGAGCTCAGGGGGCTACTCCTTCTGCTCGGCTGTGTCCTCACGAAAGATGGCAGCTTTTGCTCCACAGCCTGTGTCTACACTTCCTGTACCCAGCCCACCCCGGGCCCTTCAGCCGTAGGAAGCAATGACCCTTACTGCTGCCGTAGCGCCCTTGACATTGTATTTAGCTTTATTGGCTTTATTAGCGGCCTCTCTTTAGATAGTGGCCTCATCTTTGAGTTCAGTGAAGGAGAACTTTGACAGTAACTGTGTCAGCCTCTTGGGAACTGCAATGTGTCGCAAACCCCATGAGAGGATCGGTATCAACGAAAGCTAAGTCCCAACAGCTCATCTCCGGCCCCAGAAGCATCTCCAAACTTCCAAATCAACACATTTCTAACACGAAACGGGTATTTATACTCACTCCTTCGTTCCTTTCCCAACCGCTTATTCCATTCAGTGTCCAGGTGAGGGGACCCCACCCCCTGCACTCGGGGCCCCGGGCGGCACCCACGCTGGAGAGGCGCCCTCCCTTATAGGGCACAGCACCCCACACCTGCACTCGCGCAGCCTGGGACAGCTGGGACAGGCTGACGAAACTCCTGTGCTCATCTTAGGGGCGTGGGAGGAAGCAGCACCCAGAGAAAATGAATGCCGACATGCTGGCCAGACAGACCCCACACAGACAACCTGCGGGACCCCAACCGCCTTACAGTAAAGCCATGTTATCCAAGGACTTACTGTACTTGGAGCTGTGGAGCCATCACAGCCATTTAATTCTAGTACCTATTCGCCACCCTAAAAAGAAACTGCAAACTCATTAGCAGTTGCTCCCCCATCCTCCCCTCCCCTTCAGTTCCAGGCATCACTAATCTACTTTCTGTCTTATGTATTTGCCCCATCTAGCCAGGCCATGCGATCATAAAACGTGTGGCCTTTGTGTACCGGCTCCTTCACTCATCATGTTTCCCAGTTCCTCTACGTAACAGCACATATCAGCTTCTCTTCCTTTTCATGGCAGAGGGATACTCCACGGTAAGGATATGCCACAGGTTACGGATCCGTTTGCTGGCCAGCAGTCCTTTTTGAAACTTCTGATTTCCCAGTCTGAGTGTGCCTGCCTGCGTCCTCTCCTCTGAGTCCACCCCCGGGCTCAATCCTTATCTGGAAAGCCAATATTATTGCCATTACAGAGTCTGACCCAGCACCTTATCTACTCAGGGAGGTCCTCGAATGTCCCTCATGGGGGTTATTAGTGGAAACAGCAGGAGAGCAAAGAATCCAAAGACCCATGAATGGGGACCGGTTATATACAACATGGTGCATCTATGGAATGTTCTGCAGCCATTACAGAGAATGAAGCAGTTCTGTCCTTACTAATGAGGGCTGATCTGAGAGATACATGGCTAAGAAAAGAAAGCAAAGCACCGGAAAGTGCAGGGCTCATTTGTATGAGAAAGAAGACATACACATGTGTGTTCTTAGAGCACCTACTAACGCACAAGAAGTTGGTGAGGGTGGCTGCCTCCAGGGAGGGCCCTTGAAACCAGAGTCAAGTAGACAGGAACCCTATATTTTCAAGTGGTTGCATATTGTTCCTTTTGAATATACTACCGCTGCAGAAAAACATGTCACCTCCTCCACAAAGCCTTCCCTGATTGCCAAGGGACCCAGTGACCTCCTGATGACTTTTATGGCTGGGTATCATCACCTTGGCCCTGGAATGACTATTCACCTGCCAGTACCCACAAACAGGCCAGCCGCTCTAGAGTGGACATATAGAGTGGACATATAGACTAGGTAGCTATACTACCCAGTCACCCTTTCAGCGAGGTCTAGCTTGCAGCTCAAGTGGTCGTATGCTGGTAGACCATGTCCAAAGAGAGAAAAAATAGTACAAAAGCCCTGTTCAGTCATGTTTGACAATTCCTGTGGGGTAAGTGCTCCCTCCGTGGCACATCTGATGCCACCAGTGGTTCAATAATCCGCTAGCAAATCCCTGGGTATTTAGCAATGGGTCTTGCGCGCTGATAGGAGTTGGTTCCCGCACCCCAATGGGCTGGAGCCCGAAGCCTCCAGCTGCAGGGGCTCCCCAGTCTGTCCCAGCACAGAGAGCTGCAGCCTTCCTGGTGGTCTGTGGCTGGGGACAGAGCAGGGCAGGGGTCAGAGGTCTCAGCCACTCTGCCGGGCAGCACCTTCTTCAGGCACCCCTGAGCCAGCCTCACCGCCTGACTTCTGCCCAGTTTTGCCCCTCCCTTCTCCCCTCGCTCGGTCCTAATCGACAGCTTGGGTCACAACCTCCATGCCTGCTCTGTGAGATGAGCTGCGTCTCTGGAGAGTCTTGCCTGGGATACTCCTTGGGGGCGGGGTCCCGAGGGCCTGGCCTGGACAAGGCGCTGACCCTCTGCAGGGGGACAGAGGGACAGAAAGACCTAGCGTGTGTCTGCTCATGGGCACATTCATTCTCTTGCTCATTTTGCAATGGGCGCCTACAGTGTGCTGGGTGGCATCTCCCCAGGCAGAGGCCCTGGGGGTGGGGGGGAGCCATGACCCAGGCAGGGATGCCCTGTCCCCCTCTGGACCTGCAGACCTGTGCCTTCAGCAGCATGGAGTTAACAGCTTCCCCGATCTCAGTGTAAACTGGTGAGAGCTGTGATGGGAGCAGCCAGCGCAAAGCCAAGCAAGAGCCGCTCACGCACCTCAGGAAGGCCAGGGCCGCACCAGCAGCCAGACAACGGAGGACAGAGCCGAGCCAGCCAGACTCAGAGGCGTGGGGGTGGGGAGGGCATCACAAACTGAGGAAGAAACCCGCCAAAGCCCACAGGTGGGCAGGGTGGGGCCGCCCACATCAGGAGCCAGGAGGAGGCAGGGTGGTGGGGCAGAGGCATGGGAGAGAGCTGGGGGCGGCAGCAATGGCCACTCCGGGCAGGGAAGCATCTGGGTGACTTATAAGCCAAGATGCTGCTGAGCAGCACGTGTGCAGGGGAGCAGGGCGCCTGGCACCATTGAGATCCCTCCAAAGGGCGTGGCAAGCAGGCTAGAGAAGGCGAAAGTGGCAGATGGGAACCTGGAGGGAGGCTGTTCCCATCACCCAGGCCGGAGAGGATGGTGGCCCCACCAAGGACAGTGGGCGCCGAGGGAGACAAGGGAGACTTGGTGCTGCTGCTGGTGGTGAACAATCCCTGGGAGGCCTGCAGGGGCCGGGTGCATGGGGTGCAGAGGCCATGAACGAGACAAGAACCAGGAGGGCAGGAAGCGTGTACCCTGAGGGCTCAGTGAGGTGACCGGGAGTGGCCAGGAAGGGTATCTGGAGAAGGGTCTTTTGGCGCCACGAAAATCTGGCCCCAGTAAGTTCTGACGCCCACAGGGGGTGATGTGCAGCGTCCCCGACAGGATTCTGCCACTTTCACAGACTAAAACACGTAGGTGACACCAGTCAGAAGTGAAACCCCTACAACTTTTGGTAGAAAAAAATCGACTGCAGAAGCAAAAGATGGGCGAGATCAAGAAAAGCTGAAGGCTTAGGTCAGGCGCGGTGGTGCACACCTTTAATCCCAGCCTAGGAAGGGAGGCTGAGGCTAGGAATCGCTTGAGTCCACGGGTTCGAGACCTGCCCGGGGCAACACATGGCAAGACTAGTCTCAAAAAATAGCTGGGTATGGAGGTGGGAGCCTGTAAACCCAGCTACCTGGGAGGCGGAGGCTGGGGATTGCTTGAGTCCGTGGTATCCTGGGCAACATGAGCCTGTGGTTTCCTGGGGCAAAATAGAGATACCTAGTTGGAAAGGAAGGGAAGGGAAGGGAAGGGAAGGGAAGGGAAGG
>PVHY01023459.1:0-20954 GCA_004024945.1 Uropsilus gracilis
TCCCCAGCCTCAGCTTCCCAGGTAGCTGGGATTACAGGCACGCACCACCACGCCCAGCTATTTTTTTGGAACTAGGTCTCACTACCGGCTCCAGGCGGGACTCGAACCGCGATCCCTAAGCCCCGGCCGCTTCATAGGCTTAAGCTTACAGGCACGAGCCACCGTGCCCGGCCGGCATCTGTCTTCTGTTGATGGTTTTGTGCCATATAGTTCTGGTATCTGGGTTTGGGAGTGCAACTCCCAGCCAATGCTGGTGAGTCCTTCGCTGCTGGGGACAGACTTCCCCAGGTGGTTGGCCCAGCTCCTCTTCTCTCTCCTGTAAGCAGTTCTGCCATGGGGCCACAGCCAATCACGGTGACTTTCTTCCCCCATTGATTGGTAAAGGAGGGAGCTTCTTTCACTTTGCATGTCACTGTGGGCCCAGGGTTTGATTCCCCAGTGCCAGAGACGATGTGGGTAGGAATCTGTGATAGGTCACCTTAATCGCTGGTTTCATCTTCCTGTTGCAGTGGTTCCCGACATGCTGCTTGTCATACCAAGGTGGTGAGTATATCCAGGGCCATTTATTACTTCCTTTTCTCTGCATTATATCTGAAACTGGAGAGACTGGATTTTTCATTCCTAGTGCAGGTCTGTTGAGGTTGGAGTAAACAGCACGGAGACCCCTAACCCCCTGTCCACGTGGAGGCAGAGGCCGGCTTCTCCAGCCTGAGATCGCTGGACTTAAGAGTCCCTGAGACCCTGAGGTCCTGGTGGAGATACACCCCATTACCCCATTATTTTTTGAGACTAAGTCTCTATGTTTTTGTTTTTTTTTGGGGGGGGGGACTAGGTCTCGCTATTTTTGCCCGTGGAACCTCACGCTCACATTGCCCGGGGTACCATGGACTCAAGCGAACCCCAGCCTCAGCCTCCCGGGTAGCTGGGATTACAGGCGCGCACCACCACGCCCTGCTATTTTTTTGGAACTAGGTCTCGCTGTGTTGCCCCTGTGTTGCCCCGAGCAGGACTCGAACCGCGATCCCCAGTTCCAGCCGCGGCTTCCTAGACTGCCACTTACAGGCATGCGCCACCATGCCTGGCCTGATATTTCCTTTTTTTCCCGATTGACTGCACATACGGTTGCTAGTTGCATTTTTTGCTATGCAATGGAAAGCATGGTTGCTGGCTGAAGGTGAGAGGTCATTGGGTGATGGGGCAATTCATGCCTGACAGGGTTGTTGCAAGCTTTAAGTGAGGGAGTAGATGTGAAGATGCGTGACTCAATAGATTGGCGTTTTAAGAAGCTCCCTGTGGAGGAGTCGAAAATCCTGGTGAGCTGGTCAGGTTTTTCCACTCTTACGCCATTGGCCTCTATGAGTGGCACCTGTGATATTGCGCCCTCCCCATGATTGCACACACCTGGGCCCAGTGGGCGCGCGCACGCATGATTGGATTCACCTGGGCGTAAGAGACGTGCTGAAATGGCAGCTTGCGTGTGAGCATGGGAGAGAATGGGAAAGGAGAACCCAGAGAAATAGCATGAAGATTTATGGGGGGGCTGAGGCCGGGCACGGTGGCTCGTGCCTGTAAGCTTCAGCCTATGAAGCGGCCGGGGCTAGGGATCGCGGTTCGAGTCCCGCCTGGGGCCCCTAGGGAGACCTAGTTCCAAAAATATAGCTGGGCGTGGTGACGCGCGCCTGTAATCCCAGCTATCTGTGAAGCTGAGGCTGGGGATGGCTTGAGTCTGTGGTACCCCGGGCAACGAGAGCCTGCGGTTCCATGAGCAAAAATAGCGAGACCTAGTCACAAACAAAAAAGATTTATGGGGGGCTGAGGGGCTCACCTGTTCCCCCGCAGCCCCACCCCCAGCCCTGACCCTGGCCCTGGCCCTGCCCTTCCTGGTGTGTCTGTATAACTTGTAGGACCAAGAGAGAACCTAGCAAGAACTGGGGGAATGGCCTGGGGTGAGCTAGGTGGTGTGGAGCTCGGTAGCACTCAGCGGCACATGAGTGAACAGACTGGAGCTGGGTGCTGGGCAAGGACAGACCAGTAAGCTACTAAATTCAAGGAATAAATTTAGGTCCATCAAATTGCTTAACCCTAAGAGTGGATTCTGAGTAAGGCTTGGATTCTGAAAAACGTTTGCTTGCTTTAGGTGACCCAAAGGTTATATTGTTCCTGAGTTGGAATTTAAGGGTTATCAGTTATGACCTGTTATGGAGACTCGAGAGCCTAATTGGTGCTGAATCCAGGAGGCATGATTTAGTGTTTATTTAATAACTGTAGGTTGGAAAGGGAGTAGAAAAATTGGGACAGGGCAGAGGACTGACAATAGAAGTGATGGGGGAGTGCAGCATTGAAGACATTGTTGCTGTGTTTGACAACGGATGAAACAAAAAGAGGGAGGGTTTTCTGGGACAGTTTGCAACTCTGTAAAAGAGGGAAGGAAATGAAGTCGTTTTATGTATCTAAGTTCTCTCCATCAGATTACAAAACCTGGAACTAAAGCACTAAATTGCTAAGAATTTAAATAAGAACACAGTGCAGGCTGGGCATGGTGGCGCAGGCCAGTAAGCAGCCGCCAAGTTACCAGGGTTCAAGTCCTGCAGGGGTTTGAGTCCCGCCGGGGAACGTAGGAGACCTAGTTCCAAAAAAAATATAGCTGGGAGTGGTGGCACGCACCTGTAATCCCAGCTACAGGCAAAAATAGTGAGACCTAGTCTCAAAAAAAAAAAAAAACAAAACAAAACACAATGCATCTGTAAAATAGGAAGTGAATGTATTTATTAAAAATGGATTAAAACCACACTGTAGAATAATAAGATGAGAAAACAGCAAGCATGGTTGATGTAAAACATTGCTCCAGAAATTTGTAAACTATTTCTCTCAAGATAAAAGGTGTTTCTGTGCTATAAATCAGTGGGAAATTATACTTGTATAATTATATATTTTATATAATATATAAAATTATACTTGTGATGCTATGTAAAAAAAACCTTATCTATATATATATATATATTTTTTTTTTTTGAGACTAGGTCTCACTATTTTTGCCCATGGAACCGCAGGCTCTTGATGCCCGGGGTACCACAGACTCAAGCAATCCCCAGCCTCGGCTTCCCAGGTAGCTGGAATTACAGGCGTGCACCACCACGCCCAGCTATTTTTTTGGAACTAGGTCTCCCTTCGGGCCCCAGGCAGGACTCGAACCGCGATCCCTAGCTCTGGCCGCTTCATAGGCTGAAGCTTACAGGCACGAGCCACCGTGCCTGGCCACCTTAGTTATATTTTAAATAGGTACCACTAACATGCACTGATAGCACTCTAGTAGTTACAGTTGCTTGGCAGATGAACATGTTTGATGAAATCCCATTGGCTAAATTATCCCCATTTACCCAAAGGGGAATGTATTAGAGAAATGCAAAGAAATCCTCAGCATCTAGGCAGACTCTAACCAAAAAGGACAAATATAGAATCAAGGTGTGTTAGTGTCCCTAGCTGTATTACAAATTACTTCAAACAGTGTGGATTAAAATAACAGACACACAATAAAAAAGAATGACAATGAACAGTACAATTAATGTTTAAAAAAAGAAGAAAAAAAAAACTGGGCCGGGCACGGTGGCTCATGCCTGTAAGCTTCAGCCTATGAAGCGGCCGGGGCTAGGGATCGTGGTTCGAGTCCCGCCTGGGGCCTGTAGCGAGACCTAGTTCCAAAAAAATAGCTGGGCGTGGTGGCATGCGCCTGTCATCCCAGCTACATGGGAAGCTGAGACTGGGGATTGCTTGAGTCTGGTACCCTGGGCAATGAGAGCCCGCGGTTCCACGGGCAAAAATAGTGAGATCTAATCACAAAAAAAAAAAAAAAAAAAAAAAAAAAAAACACAAAAAACAAAAACTCTTACATTTATTCTCTCATAGTTCTCATAGTTCTGGAAGCTGTAAGTCTGAAATCAAGTCTCTGCAGAGTCTTGCTTCCTTAAAAGGTACCAGGGAAGACTCTTCTCGTAGGGCTTATTACTTTATTACTTGCTGGTGGTTGCCAGCGATCCTTAGCTTGTAAGACATGTGATTCCAATCTGTGTGTCTTCACGTGAACTTCTCTCTGTGTTTTTCTATTCAAATTATCCTCTTTGGGGCTGGGCACGGTGGCTCATGCCTGTAAGCTTCGGCCTATGAAGCGGCTGGGGCTAGGGATCACGGTTCAAGTCCCGCCTGGGGCCTGTAGCAAGACCTAGTTCCAAAAAAATAGCTGGGCGTGGTGGCGCGTGCCTGTAATCCCAGCTACCTGGGAAGCTGAGGCTGGGGATTGCTTGAGTCCGCGATACCCCGGGCAATGAGAGCCTGCGGTTCCACAGGCAAAAATAGCGAGACTTTGTCTCAAAAATATATATATATATATATCCTCTTTGAGGACAGTCATATAAAGATACCAGGCCTAATGGATTCAGGGCATAGCTATTGATATGACTTCATCTAAACTTGATTTCATCTGCAAAGACCCCATTTCCAAATAAGATTCACAGATTTCAAATAAGCATGAGTTTGGGGACAGTATTCAACTCGGTACAGGGGGAAATGTACTACCCTGGAAGACAGTAGGACCAGGACCGTAGAGCACTGGCTTTCAGAAACTACCACTGGGGATGACAGAGGAGTGGCTGGTAGAGACACTCAAGAGGAAAGACCAAGAGTTAATTCTAGTGGAGAAAGGGAAGGCCCTTATTACTTGTTTGTTATCCATATTTCTTAGTATCTGCATGGAATGAACATTTGGGAGGATTTCTTGGCCTGCAAGTCGAAGCTATTGATAAGACTGACATGGGCAGAGTAAAGTATTATGTATGGAAGCAGAGTTACTTCCGAAAGGGCTAGGTCCATGGAGGAGGGAACTACATTATTGCAGCAGAAATTCAGGGTGTGGAAATTGGCAACTTGGTTGTATTGCTAATGGAATGTGTAGCACATCACATATTAGACTATGCATCCTTTCTAGAGCTGGGCCTATAGCGACCCACCACTGCTTAAAAAGCCACAAGATGCCCTCTTTCCCAAACTCAGGACAAGACCTATATGCATAATGCCCCTTAACTCTTTAGGCCCCAAATTGTTCTGTTTTTTGTTTTTTTTGAGACTAGGTCTCGTTTTTTTGCCCATGGTTGCCTGGGGTACCACGGACTCAAGCAATCCCCAGCCTCCGCTTCCCAGGTAGCTGGGATTACAGGAGCGCACCACCACACCCAGCTATTTTTTTGGAACTAGATCTTACTACGTTGCACCAAGTGGGATTCAAACCACGATTCCTGGCCCCTGCCATGGTTTCCCAGGCTGCTGCTTACAGGCACATGCCCCCATGCCTGGCATTGATAGTCTTGTTCAGTTCACTGTTTACTGCTCATATCCAGAGTCCTCAGCAAAAAACAAACTTCTTCCCTGAGTACTGGGCCTCCACCCTCATATCTTTAAAGGTTTTCATGAAATAATCCTCTACCAGGCCTGAACCCATGCTCTAACGTGTAGCATTCTAGTGAACACTTTGAACCCAAACAAGAACAGTCATGTAGTTCATTAGTAGTTTCATACACATACACCAGTACATCACAGAAGCTTGGCTCAAAGACCTGGACCTCTGTATTTCCCCCAGATCTTAGCAGTGGACAGAACGTACAAAGTAGAGACCAGGGGATACACCTATGATTTCACACACCCTCAGGAGCTCCATGCGCAGAACAAAAGCCCAGAATAATTCTATCATTCCTCACAGTACAGAATTCCCCTAAGAGAGTATGGTCTATCTCAAAGAGAGCTTAACCCCATTCCAGTCATGATCACCTTTGATGGAATCTTGGAGATAGAATGACTGCAGATCACTTCTTGGCAAGCCAAGAGAAATAGGCTGTACAGAAAGGGATAATACATAATGAACACCACACCAGAAAGCCCTCATTGACCAAGCACGATAAGTCTACTCCTACTTTATTTTATTTTATTTTTTTGAGACTAGGTCTCGCTATTTTTGCCCATAGAACCGCAGGTTCCCGTTGCCTGGGGTACCACGGACTCAAGCAATCCCTAGCCTCAGCTTCCCAGGTAGCTGGGATTACAGGCGCGTGCCACCATGCCTAGCTATTTTTTGGAACTAGGTCTCGCTACGGGACCCAGGTGGGACTTGAATCACAATCCCTAGCTCCAGCCTCTTCATAGGCTGAAGCTTACGGGCACAAGCCACCGTGCCCAGCCTGTTTGTGTATTTCTTAAGATTTAGGTACCATTTCATATAATTATCTAGTAGAGTGATTCTCAAACTTCAGTATGTATCAGTCACCTGAAAATCTTAAATATTGGTCTTGGGTGGGACCTGAGAATTTGCATTTTTTTTCTTTTTTTTTTTTTAAGACTAGGTCTCGCTATTTTTGCCCATGGAACCGCAGGCTCTCGTTGCCCGGGGTACCACAGACTCAAGCAATGCCCAGCCTCAGCTTCCCAGGTAGCTGGGATTACAGGCATGTGCCACCACGCCCAGCTATTTCTTGGAACTAGGTCTCACTGTATTACCCCGAATGGAACTCAAACCGCGATCCCTAGCCCCTGCCGCTTCATAGGCTGAAGCTTACAGGCACAAGCCACCGTACCCGGCCTCAATCTTGGATTTTTCAGTTGCAAGGGCATCTCGTACTCTTTTTCTAGTGGTCTTTACCAGTAGCATCTTCACCCCTTCTAAATCTTTCCGTAGCTCTTCCAAAGCTGAGGGCATGGTCTGGCTGGGTCTGGCAAGGCCCAAGCTGCTGCCGCACAGTGACTAGAACAGGAAAAACCACCCTGAGTGCACCCACTGCCAGCGCTGACCGCCTCAACATGGGTGGCAGTGCCCGCAAACAGCATGTATGGTCGCCCCTAGGCCAGATTGCAGCCTGCCTTCTGTACGCAGCGCCTCTGGAATCTTCCTTACCTAATTTTTTCCATACCAAAATACCTCCTCCTATCAAAAGCAGATTCATTCACATACCAAAACTTGGCAATGAAGCATGGTCCCTAGTTAGTCCAGCATTCCTCTATGTATCATGTCTTTTTTTTTTTTTTTTGCCCGTAGAACCGCAGGCTCTCATTGCCCAGGGTACCACAGACTCAAGCCATCCCCAGCCTCAGCTTCCCAGGTAGCTGGGATTACAGGAGTGTGCCACCACGCCCAGCTTTATTTTGGGACTAGGTCTTGCTGTGTTGCCCCGAGTGGGACTCCAACCGCGATCCTTAGCCCCAGCCGGTTCATAGGCTGAGGCTTACAGGCACGAGCCACTGTGCCCAGCTAGAGCCCTCCCTTCTATGCACTTCTCATCCCCCATCTTCTACTGGGTTGTTCCCTAACAGTCCCTATAACTGCTCACGTCTTCCATCCTAAAAACCACTGCCAGCCCCTATTACTCCTACTCACGCCAGAACCAAGGATTTAGAAGACAGGCCTTAGTCCTCATGTTCCTGTCACGCCTCCCCTCCCCAAGGAGGCCTCTGGCCCCAGCGGCCAGCGTACAGCCTTCTCCTGAGATGACGAGCTGCCACAGCCGAAGGTCGCGTTTCCCGCCCTCATCTACTCCACCAGGCGGGGGGACTGGACACTGGGCCCCAACTTCCGCACGAAACCCTCTCTTCCCTCAGGTTCTGCGGTTCTGCCGCCACCTCCTACCTCACTCCTGTCCCCTGGCCCCGTGGATGCTGGTCTCTGGGCTCCTGAACAGCCCCCCACACCCCTTCCTCACATACTCCCAGGGGATTGTCCTCTCAGGTGTCTCCTCCCCAGGAAGCCCTGCCCCCCACCCAGCACCTGCGCCCACAGCTGCCTCTTAGGGGTCTCACCCCTGCTTCCCGCTTCACATCCCTCCTTGTCCACATGCTGGGGGCCTGGGGGCAGGGCCTCCTTGTCCTCCGCCTGGGTTCCCAGCACAGAGCGCAGCGCCCAGCTCTGAGCTGGGGCTCAGGAAAGCTGGGCTTCCCGGGGGCAGGAGGCCTGTGTGCTGGCAAACCTGGGGGGGGGCGCCTTGGAGCTGCACACAGGGGGCTTCCCGAGTCCCCGGGCACAGGCACGGGCACGGGCAGCAGAGGAGCGTGGGCTGAGGGGAGACTGTGCCACCAGGAGGGTGGTGGAGCGGCTGTCGAGCAGGCCCGCTCCGGGCAAGCGGAGGCAAGGGCCCCCCTCTCCTAAGCCAGGCAGGGCTCGTCAGCGTGTGTTGAAGCAGCTGAGAGGCGTCAGTGCGGACCGAGCCTCATGAGAGGCGTGAAGGGCCCTTGAGTTCCCGCTGTTAGTCAAGGTAATTTGACAGGCAGCAGGGAGGGGGTGCCTGCGCCCCGCATGCACGCAGAGCACCCAGCTGCAGCTGCCAGCACCGCCCAGGCCAAGCGCGGAGCTCTGATGGCCCCGGAGCACCGAGCGCAGCCAGGCCCCTCCCTGCACACAGAGCCAGCGTCCCAGCACCCTCTGCAGTAGAGGGGGCACCAGCGCCCATCCCATGGCGGGGTGGGGGGGTAGGGGCTGGCTTTGGGCTGGCCAGCCTTTCCTGGCCAGGCTTTGTGCTTGCAAGCCAGGACAGAGCCCTGGGCAAACGGGGACAGCTGGTCGCCCTGGGCGGCATCGGATGACCTGTGTCATTCTCCCACGGGGCTCCCTTCCTTCTGCTGGCCCGAGGGGCCCTTGGTCCGAGTGGCAGCCCCGTCAGGCCGCGCCTCGTGGGACTAGGGGCTGCCTGTGGTCTGCAGCAGAGGGCTGCCTGCACCTGGCCTGGGCTCCACCCTCCTCCTGTGGGCTTAGCCTGAAGGGACTGGGGCTTGGCTCTGGCTTGGGGTCACTGTGCTGGGCCGTTCTGCTGTGAGCGTGGGCGCCTGGATCAACCCCCCGTGGGGGCCTGGACCTCCCGTGCGGGCTGCGCGGGATGAGAAACGCAAAACGCCTAAACTTACGTCCAGCTGTTTAGCCACGGCATCAAACAACCAATGTTGCCTCGTGACCAAAGGTCCCAGGACTATCTAGGAACCATTTGGACTATAACGTGAGCATTGTTTTTGCTAACTTATAATTGTGACTAAATTTATCTGACATAAAGTTTGCCAGTTTAAAGTGTTCAATTCAGTATATTTTTTGGGCATGTTTACAATATCATACACCCATCACCACTACTTTCTTATAGACTATTTTCATCACTCTAAAAAGCAACCTGCATCTCCCAGTTCCCCACTCCCTCCCTGTCCTGGTAATCATTGACCTATTGTGTCAATGGAGTTTCCTATCTGGACATTTCATATAAATAGAATTATATAACATGTGGCCTTTGTTGGGCTTTCTGTGAAAAAGTGACGGGAGAAGGCTAGGTTTGGTAGGATTACAAGACCCTAAACAAGGCCGGGCACGGTGGCTCATGCCTGTAAGCTTCAGCCTATGAAGCGTCAGGGGCTAGGGATCACGGTTCGAGTCCCGCCTGGGGCCCGTAGCGAGACCTAGTTCCAAAAAAACAGCCGGGCGTGGTGGCGCACGCCTGTTATCCCAGCTACCTGGGAAGCTGAGGCTGGGGCTTGCTTGAGTCTGTGGTACCCCGGGCAACGACAGCCTGTGGTTCCATGGGCAAAAATAGCGAGACCTAGTCTCAAAACAAAACAAAGCAAAACAAGGCCCTAAACAAAGAGGATGGTACAGAATCACGAGACTCCTGCTTGCCCCTGACTTACTGGTTTGTCTCAGAGGGCAGGAGCACAGATACTCTCAAGACCTGATTTCACAGGAATGAACAATCTTATCTGAATTAGAGTGATAAATCAAGATGTCATTTTAGTTCATAGTTGGTCAGTGTTAGTACAGGGTGTTGCCTATGTCTGTAGTATTCCCAAGCCAGCTATATGCTATCCTCCATGACCTCCCAGAATGACAGTAATCATCGAAGAAGATGATGATTGTGGGTCTCTTGGTTCATCTTAATTGTTCCCATGGCTCTAATTCAACCATGTCTGGGCATGCCTCAGAACCTATAGAGGGGCTGACAACACAGAGCTATTTATTTGCATCAGTATCACATTGCACAGGGCACCTGTGTAAAGTAGGTTTGCCTGGGCACCTGGGGAAACATGAAAATAAAGGGGATGATACCTTATTTTTCTTGGGTGTTGATTTCCCTGCCCAGTCTCAAAGACACACATACTAGCCCTCTAGGAGACAGGCTAATGGCACCAGCTGATGGATGTGGTTCCCAGCTGACATGTGCTAGTATGGCAGGGAGCTCTTCCCTAACACCTCAATGATTTGCATTTTCAGCAATATAAGGAGGCTGAGTTCTTAACACAGATGTTCTTATGCGGTGTTAAGAAAAATTATGCAAAACTTGGAAATGAGGCAAAAAGTTGCTCTTTCCATGTCATATTGGAGCATTGTCTAACAGGCATGCCTACAGGTTATGTCATTCTCTAAGGAAACACATCTTGTTTGACTTGCTGTTTAGTATTGATTAAGGCCAGTCTCTTTGAAGGTACCTGGAACTTTCAGGCTTTTGTTTGCAGAGATGCAAACACAGATGCAAATGATGATCTCTAGTAGAAAAGATATCCCCAGATAGCAGTTGTATTTCCCTATGGGAACTAACCAGTATCATCTCTAAGTTAGTCATTATATTCTGGACATCTTCCTTTAGGTGTACATATGCACTTTATTTCAAGTTCTCCTTTGAACAAAATTACCATGTACTTTTTCCTCACCGATGAGTTAACTAGCCATTTTTTAAATTTATTTTTAAGAGACTAGGTCTTGCTGTTGCCCGGGGTAATCCAGATCCCATGGACTCAAGTGATCCCCAGCCTCAGCCTCCCAGGTAAATGGGATTACAGGCACACACCACCATGCCTGGCTCATGTCCCACCTTTTTTGTTTTTGTTTTTGTTTTTTGAGATGAGGCCTCACTATTTTTGCCTGTGGAACTGCAGGCTCACGTTGCCCAGGGTACCATGGACTCAAGCAATCTCCAGCCTCAGCTTCCCAGGTAGCTGGAATTACAGGCATGCGCCACCACGCCCAGCTATTTTTTGGGACTAGTTCTTGCTGTGTTGCCCCAAGCGGGGCTTGAACCACAATCCCTAGCCCCAGCTGCTTCATAGGCTGAAGCTTACAGGCATGAACCACCATGCCCGGCTGTTCCACCCTTCTTATCTCTGATTTTTTTTTTTTTTTTGAGACTAGGTCTTGCTATTTTTGCCTGTGGAACCACAGGCTCATGTTGTCCGGGGTACCATGGACTCAAGCAATCCCCAGCCTCAGCTTCCCAGGTAGCTGGGATTACAGGCACGCGCCACCACACCCAGCTATTTTTTTGGAACTAGGTCTAACTAGGGCAGCTATGTTGCCCCGGGCGAGACTCGAACCGCAATCCTCAGTCCCAGCTGCGCTCCATAGGCTGATGCTTACAGGCAAACTCCACCATGCCCAGCTTCTTATCTCTGATCTTGCTTATTTGTATATATGCATGTGTATGTGGGCGCTTATTTTCATATTTGTATATGCATGTGTGGGTACATTTCTTAGTTCTGTCTACTGATTGGACCAAGAGGCAATGCTACCGAAGTAATAATGGGCACACCTAATGGCCAGACCTTCATCTCTAATATTGCTTCCCCCTGAGAGGAGCCAGATACCTCAGAGAATGACTGATTCCAGGACTGATAATCCTAGAACATCTTTTATGCCATGATGAAAGGACATGTTTTAAAACAGTGTGGAGGCCGGGCACAGTGGCTCGTGCTTATAAGCTTCAGCCTATGAAGCGGTTGGGGCTAGGGATTGTGATTCGAGTCCCTCCGGGGGCTCGTAGTGAGACCTAGTTTCAAAAAAATAGCTGGGCGTGGTGGTGTGTGCCTGTAATCCCAGCTACCTGTAACACTGAGGCTGGGGATTGCTTGAGTCTGTAGTACCCCGGGCAACGAGAGCCTGTGGTTGCATGGGCAAAAATAGCAAGACCTAGTCTCTAAAAAATAATAAAAAAAATAAAATAAAACAGTGTGGAAAATAGTATACAGAGATCTCATCTCAGTGAGTTTGGGAGGCTAGAAGAGAGAGTTTTCGCACCAGTGCACTCAGCTGGAAGAGACAGTTTACCTTTCCAATAAGAAAAGATGGGGCTTTGTGGCCCCCGCGGGAGGAAGCATCTCCTTGCCCAGCAACAGCTCAGCTGATGAGAGAAAGCTATAACCTAGCAAATAAGCAGAGATCTTCCAGTCACCAACGGGCTCATTTTTTAACAGTTAGAAAATCTGTGTAAGAAGGTCTTCTTTTGTTCTGAGCAAGTCTGCACGTTTCCCCAGGAGACCACACTTCCTTTTTGTTGTTGTTGTTTTCAAGTAAATGCATTTGCTGCTGGAATAACTGGCTATTTATTTGTTGAAACAAATTCTTTGTTCAACAACAATGAGATCATGTCATTGGTATATAGGACTCAACTTGAAGGAGTATATTTGCACACCAAAGCAGTTTTTTTTTCTTTTTTTGGGACTAGGTCTCACTATTTTTGCCCGTAGAACCGCAGGCTCTCGTTGCCCAGGGTACCACAGACTCAAGCAATCCCCAGCCTCAGCTTCCCAGGTAGCTGGGATTACAGGCACGCGCCACCATGCCCAGCTATTGTTTTGGAACTAGGTCTCACTACGGGCCCCAGGCGGAACTCGAACCGCGATCCTTAGCCCCGGCCGCTTCATAGGCTGAAGCTTACAGGCACGAGCCACCGTGCCCGGCCCAAAGCAGTTTAAGTACAGTGATGAATTATAAGTCATTGAAAAAAAATTGAAATCCAATTTTATCCATCCACAAATAAATGTTCAATCAATCAACCAATCAATCAGTCAATCCATCAACCAACCAGTAAGAGAGGAGAGTGAGCTCTTGTTTAAAGTAGAATGTCCAGTACAGTTGGTTATTGTAGAAAGAATTCTGGAGTAGGAAAACCAGTGTTCTCTGAGTAAAGATCAGATCAGGCAAGAAACAATGAAGGAAGAATCCAGGGGGAATTTTTTGTGAGGGGCAGGGTATTTGCACTGTTTTATGTCACTCCTAGAGAACTGCTTATTCATTTCAAGGGAGAGAAAAAAATAGTAATTGTGCTGCAGCAAATCTGACAACCCCTTTCTCAGAGATGATACAACAGCACATGATGAAACACATGGGAAAACTTAACAATAAATTAATTTCCTGGTAAATATATGCTGGTGTCCTTTATACTGATTTTTGTTTTTGTTTTTGAGACTAGGTCTCGTTATTTTTGCCTGTGGAACCACAGGGGTACCACAGACTCAAGCAATCCCCAGCCGCAGCTTCCCAGGTAGCTGGGATTACAGGCACTTGCCACCACACCCAGCTATATTTTTTCGAACTAGGTCTAGCTAGGTGCCCCCAGTGGGATTCGAACCACAATCCCTGGCTGGCTGCGGCTTCCTAGGCTGCCGCTTACAGGCATGCGCCACCATGCCCGACCATGCCCGGCCCCTTTATACTGTTTTTATGCTTAACCTTCTCTGGTCTGTAAGTGATCAGAGCCAAGGACTATGTCTTATTCATGGTTGTCAGATGCTGGAGGTGGCAGGGTGCCTTCACAGGACAAAGAGTAGGTGTGCTATGTGTTTGTTGTTTTGACCATAAACATCCACAAATAAATGTTCAGAAAAGGGGGCACAGATGAAGTTATTTCCTGGGTGATGTGCTAGACCGAGGTTCAAACAAATTAGGAAATTTCTGGGGTGGAAGAAGCTGGGGGAAAAGAATAAGAAATTTCTGTCAGCTACAGTAATGGCCCACTAGGTGGAGTTGGGCAGCCAAGGGGGTATTCTCTCTCTCTCTCTCTCTCTCTCTCTCTCTCTCTCTCTCTCTTTTGACACTAGGTCTCGCTATTTTTGCCCATGGAACCGCAGGCTCACAGACTCAAACAATCCCCAGCCTCAGCTTCCCAGATAGCTGGGATTACAGGCATGCACCACCACGCCCAGCTATTTTTTTGGAACTAGGTCTCGCTACGGGCCCCAGGCGGGACTCGAACCGCGATCCCTAGCCCCGGCCGCTTCATAGGCCGAAGCTTATAGGCACGAGCCACCGTGCCCAGCACAAAGGGGTATTGTCAATCAGGGTCCCTGTCCCCACCCCTTCCCAGCCCCTGCACAAGGTGACTGGCACAGGGGTTGGTGGGTGGGGGCATGGGAGAGCCAGTTGGGCGCCGTGCTGTTGGTGAATGAGAAAGTTAGCAAATGCAAACAGGTCATCTGTTTGGAACAGGGTGCCCCAAGCCCCTAAGACCAGGCCTCCCAAGACCGTTGATCAGCCTAAATAAGGAACAAATCTGTTGAAACCAGGAGGGTAGCTGCCCCAAATCCACATGGTCCAAAACTATTTCTCAGATGAGAAACAATGATTTGGAGTCAAGGTGCCCCCAGCCCAATTAAAAATTGTAGGGTCAGACACTAACAATAACTCAATGCTAAGGGAAAGAACCAAAACTGGTTCCTGTAAAACGGCCTGAGACTCAGTGAGCGTCAGTCGCCTAGGAGACCCTCAGCCCCGATCGATCAGCGATAACACAGCACGTACAGACACCCAACAGCTGAGAACCCCAATTCTTTGCCCATGATTCCCATATAAACATCTGCTTCCTGCCCCCTCAAAGGCCACACATTAGGGACTTCTCTCCACTCAGTGAGCTTTCCTGTCCGTTTCTTTCTTTCTTTCTTTTTTTTTTGAGACTAGCTCTCGCTATTTTTAGCTGTGGAACCGCAGGCTCTCGTTGCCCGGGGTACCACGGACTCAAGCAATCCCCAGCCTCAGCTTCCCAGGTAGCTGGGATTACAGGTGTGCGCCACCATGCCCAGCTATTTTTTTGGAACTAGGTCTCGCTACAGGCCCCAGACGGGACTCGAACCGCGATCCCTAGCCCTGGCCGCTTCATAGGCTGAAGCTTACAGGCATGAGCCACCCTGCCCAGCCTCCTGTCTGTTTATCTGCCAATAAACTTCTTGCTTTTCTGCCTAACTCTAGTCTCCATCCACATTGAATTCCTCGCTGAGAGAAAAAACTGAGAGCCTCTGGAGTCCCCAGTCCCCTAGGCCTGATTCCTCGTTTCCGGAGCTGTTGACAACTTCTTGCTTGCTGCTAATCACAGCAAAGGCCTTAAAGAAGGAAATGTTAAACAGCTTAACAATACCCACAGCCCTTGGACCAGCTTTAAAGAAGGAAATGAAGAGGAAGTAGGAGTGATGATTCGCTCAGGGAAATTCCCCACTGTGATGTTGATCCCTCATCCTTCTCCTTGCAAGACTTCTAAACCAACTCTCCTTCCTTCCCAAAGACATTAGTTAGGCTGTAACTGTTCCAGCCTTTGGTGACTGGTGGGGAGAGCTGTAGGCCCCCCAAATTTCAGGGACCAGATGAGCAAGAGCTCATTGACAGCCAGGCAAGTGAGCATGGCAGCAATTGATGCAGCCAGAACAGCTAGGTACACCCCAAACCCCTTTCTGCTCTTTTTAATCAGTCAGCGGTGTAATTTCTGCACAGAAAGTTCACATATAAATCATTTGCATTTCTATACAACTTAATCATCTGCTGTGATTTTAAAATCACATTCTGTCCAGCTGTTAATTTTGGGGGATTCATATTTAGTTTTGTAAGCTTTCTCCTGTTTTTAGTTTTGTTTGGGGATTTTTGGCTCATGAATTTCATTTCTGTTTGTTGATGACAAATGTAAGCATGGTAAAGTTCAGTTTAGCTCTGTCATGTCAAAAAAGAAAAGAAAAGAAATTTTGGCTGGTGTTCCTATCAAAAGCTTTCATCAGTTTGGTGTTGCCATTGTTCCTTTCCTTAAGGGATTCACTTGATACTACAGCATACCTCTGCAGGGCACTTGGTTCTGAATACGCTGTCTTTCCTAATGTAAAGCAGTAACAATTTTGGGTAGACTTTGTTGAAATTTACTATTTCCTATTAGCTCCACAGTAGAGCAGATACCCTGAAAAACTTGTGAACACTCCTACACCATCTTCACAAAAAGATAAAATTATAAGCCACCAAGTCACATGATTCACCGAGGAAACTATCCAAACAAATGCTTGCCTCATTATATCTGCCTCCAATTAAGAGAATGATTCATCATTATTCCATGATGGCTAACTGTTTTTACTACTGCATTGGACTGTTTTCAAGGAATCATAATTCACTCATTTACTAAATGAAAAAAATAAATCTTAAGTATCTCCTATTTGAGGGTTACTATTCTGGTCACTGAGGATATAGCGATGGATAACCCCTGATGTCTTGGAATGTCTAGCCTAGCAAGAAAGACACATATTGAGAAGTGAGTACATCACTGAAACTCAACATTTCACAGATATAATGAATTCCTGACCTTAAGACCCAAGGTTTCTAGAAATGTCTTTTTTTATTTTGAGACTAGGTCTCGGTATTTTTGCCTGTGGAACTGCAGCTCACGTTGCCCAGGGTACCACAGACTCAAGCAATCCCAGCCTCAGCTTCCCAGGTAGCTGGGATTACAGGCATGTACCACCACACCCAGCTATTTTTTTGGGACTAGGTCTCACTACTTGCCCCTGGGGGGACTTGAACCGTGATCCCTGGCCCTAGCCGTGGCTTCCTAGGCTGCCACCTACAGGCATGCACCACCATGCCCAGCCTAGAAATGATGTCTTTAGGAAGTTGGGACATATACATTTTGTGGTTTCACAAAATTACCAGCTGGCGAGCTCTTTCTGTGTCTTCTCCTTAAATCAAAAGTTGATACTGTTGGCTTGTCATTAGTAGAAGCAATAGAATTAATTTGTCGGGAATTCTCTTGGTAATATAAGCCTTATGTCAGTTACCATCCCAAGGGAATTGATGGCACAATTTTTTGGGGGAAAGAAGCATTTAATAAGCAGCTATTTACAAGATGTGGGTAGCATAGAGAGAAACCTACAAATGATATTCCAGAACCTTCAGTTAGTAAGGCTGTTAACACCCTCTTACATGAAGCAGCAGAGGGAGACAATGGTATCTTGAAACTGGTGGAAGGAGCTTCAGGTGTAGGGGAGAGCAAGTGCCCTGTGGGGAGCGCTACCTGCACAAGGAACTTTCCAGTGAGGACAGAAGCCAGCCTACAGAAAACTCTCAGGGAAAAAGTAGAAGTAAGTAACTAATTTTTATTCGTCTCCACCCTTGCAATGCCTTGCCAGTCCTTTCCAATGGCTAATCCCAGAAGCAATGGAATTCACTGATGCGTGTATAACAGTCAGTCCAGAGAAGAGCTGAAGGTGGATCTAGAAGAACAAATCTATAAAGAAGGTACAGCATGGGTCCCTAATACTCTTCTCTCATCATTGCTCATGCCTTGAAGTATTTGACTGAAATTATTTTACATTTTTCTTTCTAACCAGGTTCTTTATTTTTCCATTGAGGTTTATGAACATATAAGATGGTTGGTTTCAGGTGCAGAGCATAATAGTTTGATATTTGTATGTTTTGTTAAATGATTGTCACAATTAGTCTAGGGATCATGGCTCATCTCACTTAGCCACAATTTTTTTTCCTGTGATGAAAACTTTTAAGATCTACTCTTTTGTTTTTGAGACGAGGTCTCCCTATGTTGCCCAGGGAAGTCCAGATCCCATGGACTCAAGCGATCCCTAGCCTCAGCCTACTAGGTAGCTGGGATTACAGGTGCCTGCCACCGTGCCCGGCTGCTTTTTCAAGACCAGGTCTCATTATGTTGTCCGGGGTCATCTCAAACCCGAGAACTCAAGTGATCCCAGACCTCTTGCCTCCCAGTGCTTGGACTACAAGAGTGTGTCACCATACCTGGCTTCTCATAACCCCCCTTTCTGATGTAAAACTGAAGATCAGCTTTGGAAATGAATACTTGTCACTTCTTACTTGTGACTTCTGGTTCTCTTCCTCACACCTTTGATCAAGAAGTTTCATCAGCTCTAGAAAACCTTGAAGAGGTCATCTCTGGAAGACTAGTTGAATCTGGAAGACCCCACCACAACAGTTTTTGCTGGGGTCCTGTGAGTGGCCACTGATGTGATGGAATGAGATGAAAAGCCTCTCCTGCATCAAACTGCTAACTCTGTCATCACTCCAATTTTGTTTATTTCCACCTTTGCCTGACAACCACACCCACGAATAGATTAAGATCACAGAGAACAGAGACACTGGGCGCCAAACAGCCAGATTCAAAGGGCACCTCTCAGAGGAGCGTTAAAAATGATTGAACCTGAAGAACGAGTATTTCTTGCTAAGGCTGGATGATGAAATTTTAAAAAGGGAAAAAAGGGCAGACCGTAAGGTGTTCTAGCAGGCATTAGAAAGATAAACTCCCATTTTAGTGTTGTCGTTATTTCCGGCGAGGGAAGGAAAAAGATCCAGGAGAAAGAAGCACAGAGGGAGCTCCAATCCGGGCTGTGTTTCATTGCTTAATGACTGAAATTCTGAAGCATGTCCAAGAAAATTATAGACTCTAATAGGAAAGAGTGGGGTGCAACTGAGGAATCCTTTGTACTTTTCTCGGCATGGAACATACAGTTGAGGAGTGGAGAATGGGGGGAGGAAGTCCTACCCCACAGATATGACCAGGGAAAACAGACAGGATAGAAAGAATAAATCAATGATGTGTTTGCCAGGGTTCAAATGGTGTTCTGGGAGAGTATTGCTTCCACCCAGGCACAGACTAAAGCCTTCTGGGGTCCTGAAATCATGATGACACTAGCACTTTGGACACCTGATAAAGTTTGCTTTCCTACACTAGGTACAATAAGGTAGTTCCTACCATTTGACCCAGCAATTATTCTCTTGGGAATCTACCTTAAAGAGACCTCAATGTGGGTACAAAGGGACACCTGTGCTCAGATGTTTACTGCAGCACTATTTATAATTGCAGGGACATGGAAGCAACCTAAATGCCCCAAAACAGATGACTGGATGAAAAAAATGTGGTATATATACACGACGGAATATTACTCATCAATTAAAAATGACAAATTTGACGATTTTATGACAACATGGATGTACTTAGAAGAAATCATATTAGCAGAAACAAGTCAAAAAGAAAAAGACAGAAACCAAATGGTTTTACTAATATATGGGATATAGTGAAAAAACAAACAAAAGCTTTGAGGAAAAGTCAAAACAAGCTAAGCACCAAACTGAAGTGCACAACTTTGAGCAGGAGGGAAAGGGGGGGATTGGAGGGGAAGGTGGGGGGGATAAGTCCCTGGGATTACAATGTTGTGAAATTTATATATAAATAAGGTAGTTCCCTGTTGTGCTTAGGAGTCAGTCTGCAAAGCCAGCCTGTCCAGGATCAGATATTGATTTGATCATGTCGTGGTGTCACACCTCCTCTCTGTATCTCAGTTTCCTCATCTGTAGAATGTGATGGAAACACCCTTCTGTCAAAGGGTTGTTGAGAAGAATATGGTCCCATACTGAATTTTTATGCTACTATATTCCTAGACAAGCTTAATTTCTGGGGACATTACTCTAGTTCAGGGATTGGTAAATGTTCCCTGTAAAAGGCCAGACAGTAAACATCGGAAGCTTTTCCGGTTATGGGGTCTCTGGTCCAACTACTCAACTCCAGTTATATGGTGAGAAAGCAGTCATTGGAGAAACATAAACATATAGGCGTGGTTGTCTTCCAATGAAACTTAATTTACAAACACAGGCAATGGGCCTGTGGGCTGTCATGTGCCCATCTTTTCTTTTCTTTTCTTTTCTTTTTTTTTTTGAATATAAACAGTTTTATTTTGTTCTTTAGGTTACAACCTCTCTGTTATATATTTTTCCCCTCTCTCCTCCCTCCGGTGCTCCCTCCTTTCTCTCACACCCCACTCTTTGTTATTTATTAGCTGTGCTGAGTCCATTAGTCTCTTTGCTGTGGTAGTGTCTTTTCTCTGGGTGAGGGACTGCGTTGTTGGGTCCAGGTGAAACTTGCTGTTAGATTTTCAGTCTTAAGTTTGCGTTGGGTGGCCAGGTTATAGTCATTTGTGATCTGTCCATGTTTTCTTGCTGCAGGCCGTCCTCTCCAATCCAATCCCATCTTTATTGCTTTGCTGCTTTTCCTTATGGCTCTGGTGTGGGCTTTGGGGGTCTTGTCTCCTGCCAGTGTTGGTCAAGAAATTTCTTTGAGTTCAGGCCTCTTATTTTTTTTTTTTTTTGAGACTAGGTCTTGCTATTTTTGCCCGTGGAACCACAGGCTCTCGTTGCCCAGGGTACCACAGACTCAAGCAATCCCCAGCCTCAGCTTCCCAGGTAGCTGGGATTACAGGTGCATGCCACCACGCCCAACTATTTTTTTGGAACTAGGTGTTGCTACGGGCCCCAGGCGGGACTCGAACCGCGATCCCTAACCCCTGCCACTTCATAGGCTGAAGCTTACAGGCACGACCCACTGTGCCCGTCAGGTCTGCTTTCTTAAGAAGACTGCTTGTGACCTCTCAGATCCCAAGACTCAGGAGTTGCTCCTTACTGAGAGGCTCAAAGTCTTTCTTCAGTCACACCATTCCTACTTAGGGAATTCTCCATCTTCATTGTGGAGACATGGGAAGCCTCTAAACAGAGGTACTCTGAACCTGTTAACTACTTAGGATCCACAGCCCATACAAACTCTATCATACACAATAGAATGAGCCAGCCATTGCTTAGGCGGGGTCAGAGACAAAGGTCATTACTTTAAAAAGGGTCACTTTGAAAATTATCACTTAGCGGTGTGCCAGGAGATGGCCATCGTGTGCACTATTAATTCTAGCTTATACCACAGGACACTGGACACTGGCCAGGATGACATCGTGACACTGTATCACTGCTACGGACAGAGCCAACACACACACCGCTATAAACTAGTGTGCCTTCAGTCCAGGGTTCATGGCCAGACCTTGCTAAGACAGCTTTCCTTCATATACCCACTGCTGCTGGCACAATCTGACTATCC
>PVHY01023460.1:0-20952 GCA_004024945.1 Uropsilus gracilis
TACCCCTAGGACTAAAAGTAGGTTGTGTTTTTAAAGCTCTAATCTCCTATGTACAATGTAGTTTGGGTGCTGTGAAACTCATGGTTCTGAGGACCTCGTATGATGTTCTCACCACTCATACCTTTTGGGAGGAGTCACTGATCACCTTTGCGAGGACTCAGAAGTGTAAACCTCTGTGAGCCTAAGATGAGTCTCACCACTAGCCAGAGCAGGGGGAAGTGCTGGGAACAGACTGACCAAAGTGACTTTATTTTGTTTAAAACCTCCATTTTGAGAACAGTGTCCTCTCCCTGCCCTCAGTGGAAAATACCCGCCATGGATGGTTGGTCCGACATCGTGTTTCTGCCTCCCCTTATTCCTGGTTGTTACTGACAACAGCATTGTCCACCTAATAGATGATGGTTGTCAGCATTATTGAAAACCCATAGTTATGGGAATGTGGTAACGTGTCCTGTAGTTATGGGAACGTGTCCTACACCTGCTTGTTTCACAATGGGGGGGGGCAGTGGTGGCTTTACCCTATAAAATGTTGTCACAGAGACTACTCGGGATCTCTCTTGCCTAGCTGGCTTGGGGACCCTGGTGCACCAGTAATAAACCTGCAGCTTTGAACTTCAATCAGTCTTGTGTCTTGTTGAGTGGTCCATGTGTCACAAGGGTGCATGAGCTCGAGGGTTTCCGTCACAGACGTGGTGGACTCTGCTGTCTTCAGAGTCTCCTTACCAGTAGCACCGGTTCCTTTTGGCCCAAGTGGAGGCTGTGACCTCAGGGGAACAGAGTCCTGTGCATTCTGGTCCTGCTCTCAGCTCCTGGTGGCTCCCTGAGCTCCCAGGCCCCCAGCTCCAGGCCTAGAGGCCTCAGGGCCTTTGCACCTGCTGCTCTGCTGACCCTTGTTTCCCATGGCTTTTCTCAGAGCAGCCTCCCTGTCTTCCTGGTCTCCCCCGGTCAGCCTTTCAGGGGGCTGAGGCTCCAGCCTCTCTCTCCTGGGCTCCTCATTTCCACCGCAGGCCCTCATCCTCCTCCCCCTGACTTGGGGGTTCTGGGGGCTGACAGTTCCCTTCAGGGCCTGGTCTCAGGGGAACTTAGGGTGGCAGCTGTGCTCCTCCTGCAGCAGAGAAGGACCTGAGATTTGGTGGGTTCAAGGCCCCATTGTCAGGGGAAATGGGCCGGTCACCACCCTGGGGACACGGGCCCATCTTGTGAGGTCCTCCCAGAGTCCCTCCTCCTCCTGGGTGTCCTCCCTGTTGGCCAGGAAGGAAGCTGGTGACATCGGCAGTCCTCAGGCCTCTGGCTGCCGAGAGAGGGACCCTGGGCTCCCCCAGCAACTATGTGGATCTGGGTGACAGGCAGGTGATGACACTGGTACTCCTTCATGTGGCAGCCAAGATGATGTTGTTATCCACCTCAGGGCTGAGTGTCATTGGCCCCAACTCCCCACCCACCCCTCACCTGCATGTCCAGGCAGATGAGCACTCACAGACAGGAGATGCTGAGGGAGCAGCCCACACCCCAGCCTCGCCCTCAGGTCTGGGGTGTCCCAGCTTGGGGTCCCACCCCACATCCTGTCACTGACACCCTCACATGACAGAAGATGCCCTGGGTGTGTGTCAAGGTCTGCAGCTCAGGATGTGGGGGGCCCGGGGTCCCCTGGGGGAGCCACGTGATGAGGAGCAGAAGAGCAGGACAATTCCTAGATCTGCCCAGAACTGGGTTCTCAGCCCACAGTGGCCGAGACCCCCATGCTCTGGGCTGCAAGGTACTGAGAGCAGAACAAACAGGCCCTTTACGCTGGCTGCCAGGGATTGGGGTGGCCTGCAGGCCCTCAGGGCAATTGAGGAACACAGGTCCCTGTGGTTAGGGGTGTGGGTGCCCGGAAGGCCTGATAAGGGGAAAGGAGAGAAAATTGAGAAACATCTCCTGGGGCCCAGGGCTCTTCAGCTTTACCCAATAAACAGTGTCCACTGCTGGAGGCCCAGCCACGCCCCCCCTTCCCGGTATCTGCAGGGAGGACTGCCCCCTAAGATTCGGCAGCTTCCCTGCGGTCTGTGTGCGGTGTTCAGGGGCCTGAAGCAGGGTGTGTGCGGTGGGCGGGAAAAGGGGGTCGTCCAGATACAGGGAGACGTGATGCGGCCTCATAGCCACGGAGACCCATGGGGCAGCAGGTCAGGGCCAGGCAGGCACTGGAGCTTTACTTGGCAGAGATTCAGGAGCAGGAAACACTGTCCCACTGACCCCGGGAAGGGTGAGGACTCTGGGGTTCAGGGAGGGACAGAGGCGAGCCTGGAACCCAAAGAACGGTCTCCGGGGACCACTACCCCATGTCCCCCCAGACAGCAAGGCCTGGAAACTGCTCCACACTGGAGAGTCTGCAGCCAGGGAGGACAGCGGGTGTGGGGGTGTGATCTCTGTGGCCGGTGGTCACCTCCAGGGTTGGGGTTGCTGCAGTTCCCGGCCCTTGACCTCCATGTGTTTGGAGTCATTCAATACAGACACTCCAGAGATAGGCAATAAAGGCAGAGGAAAGGTTTATGAAGGCTCATCGAGGCCCATTAAGCAGAGAGACTTCGAGAGCCTCGATTGTCAGTTGCATGTCTAGCTTGCACCTCTCGCAGGCCTCTGAGTACATATCTGACTTCCTAGCCTTGTCTTGAGCAAAGCAGAGATCCAGAGGCAACATGCAATGCTTAAGGCATCCTGACAGGCTGAGACAGGCATCAACCTGCTAGGTTATCTATTAGATAAGGAAGCAGGCCTGCCTTCATTCCCCTTGATGGGAACTTGCCGGTACCCAAGGTTGCTCTCTTCCGGCCTGGTATGTTTCCTCTCGCAGTGTTCGCAGGGCCAATCAGCGTAGCCCTGCCCAGGCCTTTGTTGCTCAACACAGGAGCTCCGGGGAGGGCAGAGCAAGGAGCCAGCGTGGGGCCTCCTGTCCTCGTCTGTGGCAGGGGAGGCCTCCCTGCAGCTGGCTCAGCTGTGCCAACCCCCTCTCCCCACAGTTGGTCCTTCCTCCAGTGCCCTTGACTGCTGGGCCCTCAGATGCGGTGTGGGGGGCATGTGTCTGAGGGGGACAGATGTGCTCTGAGGTGCTGCGACTCCTCTGCCCACCTTATGGGCCCCTGGACAGCTGCTCTGTCTGCTACGGGCTGGCTCTGGGATCTGGATTCTGGCGCCCTGCTGGCCCTGCCCTGGACTGAGGGCACCTCCTGCCTCCCTCCCTCAGCGTTCTGCTCTGTGGGGAACCTGCCATTGAGTGACCAGTGGCCTCCCCACAGCCTCTGTCTGGATGCTTTCCTCTTGGGTGATGGCCGGCTCAGCCTGTCTGCCCTGGGGTTCTGGCCGGATGTCCTCCTGTGGGAGGGATGGCTCCTAAGCCCCACCTGCCTGGCCCTTCGTGCCCTCAGTACTACCAGTACACAGGAGCCCCCAGCAGACCTCTCCAATGGACACCCAGCCTGCCAGCGTGCAGAGCCCCAGCCAAGGCCACCTGCTGCCGATCTTCCTGGGGTTTCCACCCAGGACACTGGCTGGGTGAGGCCTCCCTGTTGTCTGTGTGCGCCCCCCTAAGGACACTGGGGGAGCATGTCCTCGGGGGCTGCGCCTTGGTGTGCCTTCCACAAAGATGCATCTGGTCACCCTTCTGCCAGCAGGGGTCAGCCGTTTGCTATGCGAAGGTGGTTTCAGATCCCTCAGATTGAGCTGGACCCCAGCAGATGTGGCCATCCAGAGCTTTCCCCCCCTCAAGTGGCCCTGTCTGTCGGAGTTGTCATCACCTGCACTTTGTCTGACCTGACATTGTCTGGTCCCGCTGGCCCTGCTGCTGTGCCAGGCAGCACCCGGCCTCCTCAGGCCCCATCTGGGTCCCTCGCATCCTGTTCACCCATGCAGGGGAGTAGGGAAACTGCCCTGCAGGAACTTCTGATTCAGTGGATGATTCTGAAAGCCATGAACTTGCACGTATTTGCAAGAAATATTCTGAGAGTAATTAGCTTAGAATCATAGGTCTTGGTGATGTCAGGAGAGGGGACCCAGGCCTTTTCACTAAAAATCCCTTTTCCCTGCCAGCTTTTCCTAAACTAGGGAAAAGCCTCTAAATTTTGTAATGTGATACTTTGTAATGTGATACTTGTTTAAGGTAAACAAGAGCCTTTGTTTACCTTAAACCTCCCACACACTAGTTACCTTTGTCATCAAAACCTGCCTAGGCCTGCTTCTCGCCCAGGCCTGCTTCTCACCCAGGCTCTCTCTCCCCAGCCAGAGAGAAAAAATAACTTCGAAAACCTGCAGCTAGCCTGCGGCCCCAAGGTCTCTCCCAGACTGAGAAAAAAAGCTTGAAGATCATTTTAAATTGTAGGTCCGTCTTGCCATCCGCAGTTGCCTTGCTAGGATTCTAAAGCCAGACCTTCTAAAGCCAGACCCGGCGAACAGACTGTTTACTACTAAACAAAGTGATTGCCAGCCCCAGCTGATAAAGTGAACAGACTATTTAAGCTATGAAACGAAGTGATTGCCTAAATGCCCACTACAAGGTAGACATGAGAAACCCAGTCACTCCACCATTGTCCAAGCTGTCCTTCAGTCTCTGATCACCTCACCAGGCATCCAATCCATCTGGGTTCAGCAACTCGTGTTCCAAACACAGGGCATGCTTCTTTTCCTCCTCAGACTCATCCCAGCTTCTTCCAAGCACATGGTCAAAGACACGATGTGTTTTTGCAGTATCCTCCTTACCTTAGGCTGGAGAAAGGCTCCAAGACACAGGAACCAACAGCAGGTCCATCTCAGGCCTCCTCACGGACTCTCCAAAAGCATCTGAATCAACCAGATATGATGCACTCCAACATGGAATTCAAGTCTCCAGACTCCTTCAGCTCACACTCGGCTTATGCACGCTGAGGCCATGAGTTCACCTGCCTGTGCCCAAGGACGTGGGCTGGCAGCCTCGGCCATGCAGTCAGGCTCACATCCTCCTTCCCCCAAATGACTGAGTTTCAAATGGCTACCTCTCCTTCTTCCTCCTAAACTCTTTCTATACCATCCTTTCCTTCTCATTCTCTGCCCAGACAGGACTCAGAAGGGAGTCCTGTCAATCAACTCACATCACAAAACCTTTGCTTCTCCTTCCTCCTCCCCTTCCATCAATTCTAATCTTGAAATTTACAGTTCTAAAGCAACAGGGAAGTAGCTCCATTTTCCTAGCTTTATCATTGCATGCATCAGTTATGATAATGGGGGTACCCATGGGGTTCCTTCCAACATTGGCACAATGTGGGGCTCACATGCAGCTGCTCTTCCTCTTCAGTCTATTTTCTTATCTCCCCATATCTTCCTTCTAGAAATTTCTTTTCTGCGCTGTCATCTGACTCACCCTCTGCTGCCAGGAGAGGTGGCCAGGACTGGGGAAGGATGTCCTCACAGGCAGGGCCCCCAGCTTGGGCCCCATGCAACCCCACAGTCCTGGTCTCCAGTCTCCCTTATGGGCTACCTTGCAGAGCCACCTCCAGGACTGGAGTGTGGCTCCTCCCAGTCCCCTGGAGGGGGCATCCTAGCTCTGATCAATCCCCCAGGCACCCAGCACCCAGGCTAAGACCACATCTCCATCTGTCTGTCCATGGGGAATTTGCACTGGGTCCCCTAGAAGGTTGGGGATGCCTGCCCCCATGTTCTTCTCCTGCTGCCTGTGTTGCCATGGGGGTCCAAATGTCTGCTCAGTTCCTGACCCTCCTCAAGTGATAAGGGTGCTGTGACGAAATTAGGGGGTCTTAGCCCTGAGCATGGTTGGTGCTGCATTAGAATAGCAGCCATTGTGCCCTGGTGGGCAGAGACTTGGGGAAGGAAAGCCAAGATTTCTTGCGAGGACAGAGACGGTATTTAAGGAGTGTGAATGGAGATTTGGGGGAGAGACAGAGAGAGGGAGAGAAAAGCACAGAGAAGAGGAGAGCAGAAGAGTAGCAGGGAGGCTGGAGGCCTTGGAGCAGTTGCTGCCATGTGTGGCAGCAGAGCAGGGAAGGAGCCAGGCTGTGGGCATCCATCCCTAGCCCAGACCATGAGGAGTCCAGGGAAGCATGTTGGAGACACTTGTGACCTATGCGAGCTGACTTGGAAACGTGGTACTTGGAGACTTATTTTAACTTTAGAACTGCAAAGTCTGGAGACTCAAAGAGAACTTGCTGTGCTGCTGTTTTCATCATGAAATGCCTGAGGTGGTTGCTGCTGTTGTATTGAGTGAGTCTTGCTGGTTTGGGGCTACTTTAGCGTTGAAGCTGAAAGAATGTTAGAGCTGTGCCTTTCGAAGGAGGAGTGATGACGTCATCTTGGTTTTTTCACTGGATTGAGCCTCCACTTTTGAAGGAGGATTGATGATGCCATCTTGGCTTCTTCTTCTGCCTGGAAGGTGGGACAGCCGCCACATAGAAGAAGCATGTGTCTGAGCAGCCATGCGCAGATTTTGAACTAGAGACTGAACTGGGTGGTGAGATAATCAAAGGGATACATTGCACCCTCAGTGACTCTTGTCTATCTTGTCTTTTAATAAGTAAATCTGTTTTTGCTTCATCTGAAGTTTAGAGTGCTATTGATCGTGTGGACTGGGACAAATCTGATGAGTGACTGCTCCCATTTGTAATTTAGTTAAGTTCCCTGTTTTGTGATTTTCTTACCCAATTTCACAAACACAGGTGCTCCTGTATCTCCATTAAGGGCCTATGTTCCCGTGGTCACCCTGCTACCCACATATGAAGGGGATGGAGGTGAGGTCACAACACACAGACCTGCATACATCCTGTGCACCACAACACTTGGGACAGATGACTTTAAGTGGCCCTGAGCTTTCGTGTGGTGACAAAGACAAGTGTCACTGCTGGACTCCATGTGGTCACCAGGCAGCTGTTCATCAGTAATGGAGCAGGACACAGAAAGGATGGGGAGGAGGAGGGGTCAACACCAGATGGGTAGAGCGGGACACCTGCACACACTGTCGTTGGTCCATCTGTTCCAAGGTTCCCCCTGTTCCCCATCTGGAGCAGCGCAGGTGCCCATCCCAGTTCAGTGCCCAGAAGACGAGGCCAGTTTCCAGTGGCGACCAGGACCGCAGCTGACCTGACACCTGTGGCCACTGGGAGGCTGGTTTGGGCTCAGCTGTCTGTGAGCAGCTTTCTGGGGGGACTGACAGGGGGGAGCATCTCTTTGGGGGAGATTCCATCTCCCAGGCAGCTAGCTGCTGGGTTAGGCCCCTCACAGCCCCTACTCTAGCTCTGCTTCCCTGGCCTCGGGGCCAGGCCAGATCCTCTCTGGTGACACCTGCCTGCTTCCCCTTAGAGCCCAGTTCACTCAGCAGGAGCCACAATCCCAGCTGATCTCCAGGACAGGGGTAATGGGGACAGTGGTGATGGGCACAGGGGTGCTGGGAACAGGAGAGAACTTCTCCATCTCTTCTACTCTGGGGCTATGTCAGGAGCCAGGGACACAGTTAGGAACCGGAGGTTGAATGATGACGGAAAATGAAAATGGCCATCCCCCCATTCTTCAGGTGGCATTAAGTGGACACAAGTACTTGGTGCTGCTGACAGTGAGGTTGTGGAGACAGCAGACAGTCCAGCAGATCGGTGGCTGAGACACTAGAGCTCCTGCACCTGGCAGTGAAGTGGTTTCATTACAAATCAAGAAGAATCATGCCCCCCAAAATGTAGACTTTGATCTGTGGTTATTGATAATTAGGAGGCTGAGGGTTGCTGCACTCTAATGATAAGCTTCTAGAAAAGAGGAACAAAGGCTCAGCTCCAGGGACTCCCCTGAGGGACCCATGTGATGGGGAGCATAAGAGCCATCATGGTGTCTTCCGGTCCCTGCAGTGCCCACATACCTCAGGGTCAACTGACTCCTTATGGAAGCAGCCAAAAGCAGTGGGTGCAGAGCAGACTCCAGATTCTCTCTCCAGCCCACCCACTCTCTTCCTGTCTCCTGGGAATACCCAGGCCCTCTGCTCTGCTTCTGGGAATACCCAGGCCCTCAGCCTGGCTCGGAGCCACTGATTGTGGTGGGTGACCTCCTTTAACTGGAGGCCACTCTGCTTCTGTGTACGGGGAAAGTGGGGGCGCCCTATGGGGCTTCTGAGTTGAATGGATCCTTCTGAAAGCAACACAACCACCCATGTTTGCAAGAAATATTCCAGGAGTAACAAGTTTAGGACCATAGGTCTTGCTGATGTTGTTATTGGGTAAATGAGGCTTTCTAATCTTTATAGCTTTAATTTTCTGCCTTCCTCCAGGCAGAGTCAAATTCTGTAGTCCTGCAGGAACATGCCTCCACAGATCAATCACTTTTGCTATGTAAATTCTAGCCTCTTTTCAGCTCCTTGCCCCAGAGACTGCAGGAGAAGAAGAAAAAACCCAAAACTTAGAAACTGCAGTTTACATCTTACTAGCTTGCCTCGACTTCCCTTCTGCAGCTCCTGCAGCCTAAAGACATTCAAACTTTTGGGTTCGGAAATCAGGTGAGAAAACAACCCAAACGGGGTGCTTAACCAAACTTACAAAGGGGAGCAGCTGGCCTTTTAAAGTCAGACACACACCAGGTTCTTCCCAGCCCACGCATGCAGTAGCAAGACCACATAAACTTTACAAGGGAGGTAAAAACAAATTTACTTATTAAAAGACAAGTGTGACAAGAGTCATTGAAGGATACAAGGGAACCCCTTTGGTAATTTTACCACACAGTTTAGTCTCTAGCCCAAAGTGCACATGTCTGCCACTTCTACTTCAAAGACACATCTCCACTCACTCCAAGCCAGAAGAAGCCAAGATGGTGTCATTGATTCGTCTCACCACCTGCAGCCCCCTTGCTATGATTACAAAGTCAGACCTTCTAAAGCCAGACCCAACTGATAAAGTGAACAGACTATTTATTACTAAACAAAGTGATTGCCTAAATGCCCAGGACAAGATAGACATGAAAAACCCAGTCACTCCACCATTGTCCAAGCTGTCCTTTAGTCCCTGGTCACCTTTAGGGGGAATGTGGAGCCCAGTACTAGTGGGGCTGCATTCGAATGGCAGCCATCATTATCCTGGTGGGCGGAGACTTGGAGAAGAGAAGCCAAGTCTCCTTCTGATAGGATTAGTGTCAGGGAGGAGACAGAGATAAGACAGTGGATAGAAGAGAGAACAGAACAGAGAAAGAAAGGAGCAGCAGGAGCCGCGAACTTCCAGGTGTGGGAACAGGCAGGGCGCAGCCCCTAGCCTGGGCTCAGGCTGAGGAGCCTGGGGAAGCATGTTATAGAAACTTGTGACTAATATAAATTTGTTTGTTTTTGCCTCCCTCTTAAGGTTTGTGTGGTCTTGCTACTGCATGCATGGGGTGGAACGAACACAGTGTGCGACTGTCTTAAAAGCATCAGCGGATCCTCTTAAGTGTAGTTGAGCACCCCCTTTTGCCTGCTGTGTTACCTGATTTCAACCTCACCACACGTCCAATCCATCTATGCCAGCAGCTCATGCTGAAAAAGCAGAACATCCTTCTTTTCCTCCTCGAGTGTGTCCCAGCATCTTCCAAGCACGAGGTCACAGACATGGTGTGTTCTCCTTCTTGCAGTGTCCTTCTTACTTTTGGTCATAGAAAAACTCCAAGACACAGGAACCAAAAGCAGGTCCATCTCAAGCCACCTCACAGTCTCTCAAAAAATATCTGAGTCAACCAGATACAACACATTCCAAGCTGGAGGTCAAGTCTTCAGATTCCTTCAGCACACTCTCCACTCATGCATGCTGAGGCCATGTGTTCACCTGCCTATGCCCAAGGACATGACTTTACTGCCTCAGCCATGCAGCCGGCTTCACATCCTCCTCTCCCAAAGTGGCTGAATCATAAAAAGGTTACTTCTCCCTCCTCCTCCTAAACTCTGTTTATTCCATCTTTCTCTTCTTTTTCCCCTGGCCCAAGGTGAATTCAGGGGGAGTCCTGTCAATCAGCTCAAGTCACAAAATGTTTTTCTTTCTCTTCTCCTTCAATGAATTCTAATCTTGACATTTACAGTTTTAAAGCTACAAGGAAGTAACTTCATTTTTCTACCTTTATCAATGCATGCATCAGTTATGCCAATGAGAGCACCCATGGGGTTGGGGCTCCCTTCAACATTGGGGCGATGTGGGGTTCACTTGCTGCTCTTTCTTTTAAGGCTGGTTTTTGTTTTGTTTTGTTTTACCTCCCCATATCTCCCTTCTAGAGGTTTCCACCTGGCCATGTCATCTGACTTTCTCACCCTCTGATGCCAGGAGAGGCAGTCAGGCCTGAGGAAAGGTGTCCTCATAGGCAGGGAGCCCCAGTCTGGGTCCCCTGTGGCCCCCACAGTCCTGGTCTCCAGTCTCCTTCAGGGCTGCCCTGAAGTCACTTCCAGAGCCATGGTGCTGCCCCTCCCAGCCCTCTGTGTGTGTGTGGGGGGGAGTGTCCTTGGTGTGATAGGTCCTTCTAGCACTCAGGCTGAAACCATGTCTCCTGTCTGTCTGTATGTCGATCAGGAGAACCTGCACCTGGTCCCCTAGACAGGGGATGCCTGCTCCGTGTTCCTCTCCTGCAACTATGTCCCTGTAGGGGTCTGGGGGGAAGACTCTGACTGTCCACTCAACTCCCAATCCTCCTCCAAGCTCAGGTGCCCCCATGTCCCCATTAAGAACCCGTGTCCTTATGATTACCCAGTGGCCTGCAAGTGAAGAGGGTGGAAGTTAGGCCATGACCACACAGACTTGCACATGCACTGCTCACCACAGCACTTGGAAAAGACAGGCTTGGTCAGCCCTGAGCTCATGTGTGACAACATGGACAGGTGTCACCACTGTACTGCATGTGGTCACATCAGTAATGGAGTGGGACACGGACGGGCTGGGACAGGGAGGAGCCAATGCAGGGTGAGTGCAGCAAGTCACCTGCACACACCATTGCTGGCCCATCTGCTCTGAGATTCCAACCCCGGCCTCCATCTACAGCAGTGTGGGTGCCTGTCCCAGCTCAGTGCCTGAGAGGCGAGGCTGGCATCCAACAGCAACCAGGAGCCTGGGAGCCACCACAGCTGTGCCCAGCAGACACTGGCTCAACCTGACCTGTCTGTGAGCACCTTGTTGGAAAACTGGGGGAACTAATGGGGGGAGGCATCTCTGTGGGGGGAGCCATCTCCAAGGTGGCCAGCTGCCAGTTAGGTTCCTCACAGACTCTACTCCAGCTCTGATTTCCTGGCCTTGGGGAAAGGCTGGACCCCCTCCTGGTGACACCTGCCTACTTCCCCTCAGAGCTCTGGTCACGCAGCAGGAACCCTAGTCCCAACTAACTGTGGACAGGATAGGGGTGATGGGGACACTTGTGCTGGGGACAGGGGTAATGATGGGCAGGAGGGACCTTCTCCACCATCTCTCCTGCCTGGTGGCTACATCAGGAGTCAGGGACACAGTCAGAATAAGGAGATTGAATGATGATGGAAAACTGAAATGATCATGCCCAGCATTCCACACTCTTCAAGTGGCACTAAAGTGAACATGAGGACTTGATGTTGCTGATAATGAGACTCTGGAGACAGCAGACAGTCCAGCACATCACTAGAGTGGCTGAGACACTAGAGCTTGTGCATGAGGTAGTGAAGTGCTTTACTCACAATCAAGAATAATCATTTCCCCCAAAACGTTGAGTCTGATCTGCGATTTCTTACATAATTAAGAGGGGGGGGTTGCACTCTCTGAGAAGCATCTAGAAAAGAGGAAGGAAAACCAAGCCCCAGAATCTTCTCTGTGGGACCCATGTGATGGGGAGCATAAAAGCAGGAGGGTCCCCAGATCCGCCCAGAGTCGAGTCCTCAGCCCGCAGTGGCCCCAACACCAGCAGCTGTGGGAAGCGCCCCAGCCCCTGTGGAGACAGCTGGGACCCGGCAGCCAGGAGACGCTCAGGCCCAGCTTCGCTCGGGGAGCCTGCTCTGGGGGAGACCAGGTGAGAGGCCCCGGCTGCGCTTCCTCCTCCCTGAGCCCGACCGGCTGCTCCTCCATGTTCCCCCTCTGTCCTCCCTCATCAGGTTGAGTCTTAGGGGTGTCCTTTCCATCTGTCCCCCATGACTGTGGCTGCTACAGGACTGGGGGCAGAGGTGAGATTTGCTGGTGCCCCTGGAGATGGACAGAGGGGCTCAGGGGACAACAGAGGTGACCCCAGAACCTCTGAGGGTCATGGGAGATCCCAGTGCCCACTGCCTAGAATACCAGGCCACAGAACTTTCTCTCCTCAATACTTCTTACCCATGTGGAAGCAACCAACTGACTTGGACCTCATCTGGGAAGGGGTTTCACAGGGGGCCCCCATAAAGAAATGACATGTCACTTGGCTGTGAGGGTAATGGGGTCATTAGAACAGGAAGAACAGGTCCTCAGAGGGGACCTCAGAGCACAGGGGCCTTGGGGGTATATGGGGGTCACAGCTATGGTGAGAGTGTTGTAGGGTACATGCCCAGACCAGAAGCTGAACTGAGAGGCTCCCCACAAGCTGGTGCTGGACCTGGGCCAGGGTGGCTGAGTTGTCACCCAAAACAGCCTCACTCTGAGGCCAGACCAGGCATCCAGAGGGAGGGTGTTCATACAAACACCCTCTGATTTTGAGGGTGTCTGTGGTGGACATGGGGTCAGGCTGGAATGACAGCAACGAGCACAATCCACCATGGAGACACATCAATGAGAAGGAGGAACATATTCCTCCCGTTAAGTCAGAAGCTACAACTCTCAGCAGAGACACCAGCCTGCACGGCACAATGTTTCCTGTACCCAGAGTCCACATGAGTATGTGCGTGAGTGTGTGCTTGTGCGTGTTGTGTGTGTGCAGGTACGTGTTGTGTGTACATGTGTGTGCCTGTGTATGTGTTGAGTTAGACCGGCTGCGCTGGGCTCCATAGCAGCTGCGATGTCCGCTATGATCCCACCTGAGAGAAACACGTGCGTCTCCCATGCGGGTGGGGCTGCTCCAGGCCCGGGTCCCACTGTTCATAATAATCAGTGTTTATCAAACATCTTCCAGCTTGGAGCATCTCGCACGGGTCAGCAGCTCGCAGCATCTGCAGAGGAGCCCCCTGGCCCGGAGACCCAGCTCGGACATTGGGGCCCCCTCCTCGGCAGTGAGACCTGCTCAGCTCCCTGCTGGTGCTTCAGGGAGACAGGGCAGGATCTCAGGGTCTCAGGAGATACGGGGCCCTGTTGGGGACGGCACAGCTGTGGGGGCCACTTTGTGGGAGGGCAGCAGACATGGAGGTCCTCCTACAGGGTCTCTGTGTCCTGCTTCCGAGTGTCCTGGGGGTCTACAACTGCAGTGGGGGCCTGGACACTCACGCTTGACTGCAGAGGCCACTCCCCTCCCTTCCCAGGCTGACCCCTGTCACAGGGTAGCTATGGCAGTTGAGCCCACAGACCCCACCCTGGGTGTCGCCCTCTCCCAATGGCCCTGGCCTCTAGACTGGGATGGAGGGTCTGGGTCTGGAGGGATGGAGCAGATACAAATGGCATTCCCTTGGGTGGTTGACCCACCACTGCCGGAAGGATTGAATGTGCCTGTGTCATCCACAAACATGACTGTGAACATCACGGCCCCAACAGAGCCCCTTCTGTGCTTTTCGTACCCCCGTAATATTGTTTTCCTCCTGACGGTGCTTGTCAGCCTCTGTGGGGCCACAGGGAACGGGGCTGTGGTCTGGCTGCTGGGGTTCCGCCTGAAGAGGAGCCCCTTCTCCGTCTACATCCTCAACCTGGCCTGTGCTGACAGCACCTTCCTCCTGGCCAGCAGTGCTCAGTTCTCAATCTTCCTCGTGAGTCCCCACAAGCTGCTGCCGGACAGCCTCTTAACAGCTGTTGTGGTCACGTCCTACCTGGCGGGGCTGGGGCTGCTGATGGCCGTCAGCACCGAACGCTGCATCTCTGCGCTCTGCCCCCTCTGGCACCGGTGCCGCCGCCCAGCCCACCTCTCCTGTGCCGTGTGCATGCTCATCTGGGGGCTGTGCCTCTGTCTGGGGGTCCTGGCCACACTGTGCGAGGACTATGTGAAGCTGTCCTGTAAGGAGATCGCACTCATCTTCTACGGGATGTCATCTGTCACCTTCCTGGTGCTCTGTGTGTCCAGCCTGACGCTGCTTGTGCGGGTCCAGTGTGGCTCCTGGGGGACACGGCCTGGCCGTCTCTACGTGTCCATCCTGCTCACCGTCCTTGCCTTCCTGCTGCTTGGGCTGCCCTACGGGGTGGTCTACATGCTCTACAGTTACTCTCAGTCTATGTCCTACAGTCACATCCTGCAACCCATCTCCCACCTCCTCTCTGCCCTCAGCAGTGCAGTGAACCCTGTCATCTACTTTTTTGTGGGGAGGTACAGGCAGCGGCGAGGCAATATCTCAATCCAAGAAGTGCTTCAGAGGGCGCTGCGGGATGAGGAGGAAGGGGCCGAACAGGGGGAAACCCCTGTCCCCACAGAAACCACATCGTCCACCTGAGTTCATGTGATGGGATGTTGAGGGACCCCCGAGTCTGAGCTGAGACAGGGTCATGCCCTTGGGTCATGTTTAGAGAAAGGAGAGTCAGCCAGCTCTTCACCACACTCTGGAGAGTGGGAGAGTGGCAATTTCCTTTGTTGTAGAGCAGCTGCCGTTAACATAGCTGATATTAACAACAAAGAAGCTACTTCCCCATTAGTTTAGAACTGCAAATTTCAAAAAAGACAGCCAAGATGTGGTGATGGCCTTCAGTAGAATTCATCTTTCCCTTTCAGAAAGACAGAGGGGAGGGATGGTGGAAGGAAAACAAGGTTTTTGAATGTGACATGATTTTCAAGGTTGCTCCAGGAGACAGAAAAAAATTTACAAATGAAGGGCTTAGAGAAGGAGAAGGGATTCAGCCATTTGGGAAGGAGGATGTGAGTCCCGCCACATGGTCAAGGTGTCCTGAGTTCTGTGGCCATAGGCCCAGGCTGGTGAACTCAAAAGCTCAGCAGCATAATCTGAGTTTGTGCCAAAGAAGTCTAAGGAATTTGGAGGTTTGAACTTGGTGCTGGAGCTTGTTTTATCTCATTTGACCCAGATATTTTTGGAGAGGCCTGGGAAAGATGGACTATGTGTTGGTTCTTGAGTCTCGGAGTTTTTCCACAGCCTGAAGTAAGGAGGACACCACAAGAAGGAGAACACACCATGTCTTTGATCACATGCTTTGAAGAAACTGAAACATACCAAAGGAGGAAAACTAGGATTTTCTGCTTTTTCAGCACAAGCTGCAGAACTCGGATTAGATGTGTGGTGAGGTGACCAGAGACTAAAGGGCAGTTTGGACAATGGTGTGGTACTGGGTTTTTCATGTTTATCTTGTAGTATGTGTTTAGGTAATCACTTTCTTGTTTAGTCATAAATAGTTTGTTGACTTTAAGAGTTTTCCCTGACTTTGGAATTGATAGCAAGGTGGCTGCAGGTGGGAAAAAACCTGATTAAAGTTTTTATTCCTCTTTCTGGCTTGGGAGAGAGAGCCCAGGGCAAACTGCAGGTATCTGAATAACAAATTTAACTAGTCTGTGGTAGCTTAAGGGTTAACAAAGTCTTTTGCCCAGTCTATATTAGATTGCAAGGTAACCTCTGGTTCAGGAAACAAGGGCAAAGGATTTTCAAAGGAAAGCCTGAACGCCTCTACCCACTACAGTTTGAGGCCCCTGCGGGCACCCCCTACACTGTTGGAAACTCCACATGCTGAGAGATAATGTCCTGTGTAAAAATCAATAAAAATCAAATAAAAGTAGTCATTATATATTGGGCACACTCTGGCTCTGGGCCGCCATCTTGTCAGGGGATGTCGGGTGTTCTGAGTGTACCCTGGGGGGGCGTCCTGGTGTGACGTGTTATACTTGATCTACTATAGGGTGTTCTTCCTCACCTTCCTAGTGCTCTGCATGCCCAGCCTGACACTGTTTGTGCAGGTCCATTGTGTCTCCTGGGGGACACGGCCCAGCTGATTCTCTGTGTCCATCCCACTCACCGTCCTGGCTTTCCTCCTGCTTGGGCTCCCCTTGGGATAAGTCTGTTGGCCCCCAGGCTGTGCCCCTTGTTTCCCCAGTTTGACATCATCATGCCCGTATCCCACCTCCTCTCTGCCCTGAGCAACGTGGTGAACCCCATCATCTACTCTTCATGGAGTGGCCCGGGCGGCAGTACCCCCCCTCCTGGGAAGGTGACAGAGGGTGCTGCAGGATGAGGAGGAGCTGAACAGGGGTGAGAATTGCTGTCCTCAGGGGAGACTTGAGGTGGCCTGGGGCTTGTGTGGCAGCCACTCCACTGCCTTGACAAGGACCTGTTCATAGGCACCCCCCTGAGGCCACCGCTGCTTGCCGGTGCGTCCTACCCAGGGCCACTCCTACAAGAATTTTGACAGTGTTCACAGTCCAAGTGTGCTTGGTAAGAGCACAGGCCCTTTTCTCCACTCCCGTTCCCACTGTGTCTGTCTCCTTCTAGAAGCTTCCTCTTGGGGATGGCTTCTTGCCTTGTGTTGCCAGGAGAGGCAGCCAGGCCTAGGGAAGGGTCTTTTCACATGCAAGGCCTCCAGCCTGGTTTCCTATGTCCCTAGTCTTGGGGTTTCCCTGGGCTGCCTTGTAGAGCCACTTCCAAGGCTGGGTATGCACATCCCCCCAGCCCTCTGTTGTGGGTATCCTTGGTCTAACCAGACTTCCAGGTGCCTAGTACCCTGGTTGAGACATCTGTCTGTCTGTCTGTTTGCTGTGTGTCCAACTCTCAAGCAAAGAGAAGACAAAAAGAAAGATGACTTTGCAGAGTACCTGCCTCAGGTTTGGAGGGGCAAAGGGGCACCATCTTGGACATGTGGCTTTGGGACCTTTGGGACTGAAAGTGGTGACCAGGGTCAGATAACTGGCCACTTATGGCATGGATGTTGACTTTCTGTTTTCCTGGTTAACTTTCCTTGTTACTAAAACCCTTTTGTTGAAATTGCCTCTGACTGTCAGCTGCCATGGGCGGGTGGTATGAATCTGACAGAATCTGGGGGGTAGAAGCCGTATTTTGAAGATGTTGCTTTTTTTCCCTTTAGCCTGTTGGTTGGAGGTTTCTGGCCCATTTGGACCCGATATCACTACGGGGATAAAATGTTTTCCTGGAGTGTGTGTGCACGTGTGGGTCTCTATGTGGGTGTGCATGTGTGTTCCCATGCATGTGTGCATGAGTGTGACTGTATTAGAACCCCACAGTCATGTCAGCACTAAGAGGCGAGTCCTGTGGGGTCTCCCTGCCAATAAAAATGAAGCTGACGTCAGGTCCTGCCCAGGGACACCCGTGCCATCTCCTTTCAAGCCAGTACTGTGTGCCTCCCCATGGGGTGTTGGGGTAATGGGAAGCCCCTCAGGGAGACCCGGAAGGAACTGAAAACATGGGTTATCACTCACCAGACCCCAAGTGACAGAGGGAGGTGGTGAGGGAGGGTCTGTGCCCACCCCGGGGTTTTGCACCTCTTGGAAATGAGCAGCCCCTCTCCCCCACACCAGACGGGAGGGGCTCACATACACCCCCCATAGTGCACCCCGAGTTCCACTAGGAAAGAGCTGGAGGAGACAGTAGACGCCCCCTCTGGAACCAGCAACCTGTGGGGATGGGGGGGGATCAGCAGGGGCACCTTCATGGCTCTGCTCCCGAGTGTCCTACCAAGGATGGTGATGGAGAAGGACTCGGACCCACGAGGACAGACGAACCCCGCATGGCTCCAACCAGGCTGCGCTCAGCCCCAGCGCCCGTGGGTCCGCGTTGTCCCTCCGGGTCCCAGGAGGCCCACCCGCAGCCCACAGCTCGGGCATCCCCCCTGGTCAGTCCGCGCCGAGGTCACTGCAACTGGACACATGCTGCCCGGGAGTCTCCACAAGGCCTCTACACCCGGACTCAAGTCTCCTGTGCGGTGGGTCTAAAATTTTCACTAGGGCTGCCACCAGGCCGTGACCAAGTGCCCCCACCTGGCCTCAGGGCATGCACGTCCTTGAGACACTGTGGAGCTGCCTCTTGGCCTAGCCCATCAGTGGTCTCTGTCCGCGAGGAGCCAAAGGCAGCCGGGCCAGTCCTCGCGTCGGAGCCTTGTTCCTGCAGGCTGCAGGGCTTTGGGAGTCGGCGGGGCCCTGGGCACTGGGGCTGAGGCAGGAGGGCCCGGCCCTGTGGAGTGAACCCTGGACTGCCCACTGCGCCACCCTCGGCCCTCGCACCCCCTTTCCCTCACCAAGGCCCACCTGGGGTCTCAGCAGGACACGCTGGTCAGAGGGGCAGTGACAGGCATCCCATCATGCGCAGCACCAGGACCAGTGGCTCTCGGGGTCAGCCCCACTCGCCCCATCAGGAAGGCCATGCTGCGACCCCTGACCTCACTCCCTGTGCCGATGCCCCGGCCCGCTGCTGGGCAGCTGGAGGACCCTGAGGCTGACCCGCCATCCTCCCTGGCTGCAGACTCTCCCGCTTGGAGCAGTTTCCAGGCCTTGCTGGCTGGGAGGACACAGGCGGTGGTCCCAGAGATCGTTCTCTGGGTCCTGGGCCTGAACCCCGGAGCCCTCACCCCTTCTGGCGTCAGCGGGATAGTGTTTCCTGCTCCTGAATCTCCGCCAAGTAAAGCTCCAGTGCCTGCCCGGCCCTGACCTGCTGCCCCGGGTCCCCCTCGGCCGTGAGGCACCGTCAGGTCCCCCTGTCTGGATAGAGCCCCCATGTGCACCCCGCTTTGCCCACTGTCTGCCCGAGGCCCCGGGTGCTGCCTGGCCTGACTCCTGCACACAGGCGGCGGGGAGGATACCGGGATCTTGGAGGCTCCTGTCCACGCGGATGCTGGGGCGCCCACTAGGCTGTGGGGTGTGGACAGTTTTTTTGGTGATGCTGAAGAGACTTGGGCCCCGGCCGAGGTGTCCCCGTCCGCTTTCCTTGCCCCTTAGAGGCCCTCTGGGTGCCCACACCCCTGACCTCAGGGTCCGATTCCCCACTTTCCCTGTGAGCCGGCGTCCCCCTGACCAGCCTCTCCAGCCTCTTGCAGCTGGTAAGAGGGCCTATCTTGCCCTGCTCTCAGGCCCTCAAACCACAACATGGAGCCCCGGCTCGCCAGCAGATCACACAGTCAGGATGGGGAGCAGGGAAGGCCCCTCCCGCAGCTGCTGGTGTCGGGGCCACTGCGGGCTGAGGACCCGGTTCTGGGTGGATCCGGGGACTCTCCTGCTCTTCTGCTCTTATTCACCTGGGCTCCCTTAGGGGAACCCCCAGGGTTGGTCCTTCTTTCCTCTTTTCTAGAAGCTTCTCAGCAGCGTGCAGTTCCCACACCTCCTACTCATGTAAGAACTATGTAATTTTGTAATTAGAAGAGCTCACTTAGTTGGAGAAATGATTCTCCATTGATTGAAGTTCAAAGTTGCAGGTTCATTACTGGTGCACCAGGATCCCCAAGCCAGCTAGGCAAGAGACACCCCGAGCAGTCTCTGTGACAGCCTTTGATAGGACAAAAACACCCCCCCCCATTGTGAAACAAGCAGGTATAGGACACGTTCCCATAACTACAGGACACGTTACCACGTTCCCATAACTATGGGTTTCCAATAATGCTGACGTCCTTCATCTATCAGGTGGACAATGCTGTTGTCAGTAACAACCAGGAATAAGGGGAGGCAGAAACACGATGTCGGACCAACCATCCATGGCGGGTATTTTCCACTGAGGGCAGGGAGAGGACACTGTTCTCAAAATGGAGATTTTAAACAAAATAAAGTCACTTTGGTCAGTCTGTTCCCAGCACTTCCCCCCTGCTCTGGCTAGTGGTGAGACTCATCTTAGGCTCACAGAGGTTTACACTTCTGAGTCCTCACAAAGGTGATCAGTGACTCCTCACAAAAGGTATCAGCGGTGAGAACATCATATCTGAACCTCAGAACCATGAGTTTCACAGCACCCAAACTACATTGTACATAGGAGATTAGAGCTTTAAAAACACAACCTACTTTTAGTCCTAGGGGTAAGAGAAGCACAGGTCCTGTGACAGATGCCACCAGGGAAGTAAGCCAGGGAGAGCAGGAGGAAACTTTTTATGCCATGTGTATGGAAAAGTGATCCGTGAATCCAACACTGTGAAGCATCAGGTCAAGCGTGCAGCCCAACCAGGCCAAGCACCCTGGATCTCAACACTGGACAGTTCAGTGGTGGGAGCTTTGCACGGCCAGGCCTGGCTGGGCTGCCCACTCCCTTCCCAGCACGCCTCAGTGCCAGGTTCCCTCGGTGGTAGTGGAGGCGAATACCTGGGTCCCTGTTAGAATTTTTCCTGTCTTTTTAGCTTATGGTCCCTAAAGTTTCTCTCGAACTAGAACCAGGGTGTCCCTGATTATCCCAGAGCTGTCAGCATGAAAGCAGCAGGCCTCTCTCAAGGGCATACATAAGCCTCTTGTTTGAGGAACAGCAGATCTAACCCCCAGTCATTTTATAACACCACATCCGATGCACCACATCTGCCAGGGAAATATATATGTCTGCAAAGCTGGGGCCCCAACCCCAAGTGCAAGTTTCCCAGCCCCGTCCTGCGCAGTCATCAACACTGGCTCCCCCAGTCAGATGGAACCTGCTTTTCTGCAGGGCATGCATAGAAATTTTCAGACCATAGTCATTTTTCATGCCAGTACCTCCGGGCCCCACAGCCTGTTTCTTTACCACCCAGTACCTTAGATACCAGAGGTCACAGAAGTCAAGACGAAACACTAGCTTCCCCTTTTCCCCCCCATCTGTGACCTTGATGACCCCCATGACTGTATCTGACAATTTCCAATGCCCCGCTTTGGGCAAATATAGGTGTTTTTTTCCTTTGCTGCCACCCCTCTCCTGGAACAAATAGCAATAGTTAGGAAGCGCCGAGTCTTAGCTTTAGTGGATCCTCCGGATGTCGGTGCACTGTCCATCGCTAGTTCTGCGCAGGGCATGGC
>PVHY01023461.1:0-21003 GCA_004024945.1 Uropsilus gracilis
AAAAAAAAAAAAAAAAAAAAAAAAAAAAAAAAAAAACAAAAAAAAAAAAAAACAGAAGGCCCACAGATATATAAAAGATGGTCTTTACCTCCAAGGTCTCACAGCCTTAACTGGAAAGAGAAACACCTACACTGATTGAGGGTAACCAAAAGTATACTAGTTAACAGAAATATTTAAACAGACCTAAGCTCTTCAGGATGCCTCAAGGAGCTTAGAGAGAGAGAGAATGATTTTTAAACAGCCATTAAAATAGTGGCAGCGCCTTCACTAAATATTAGCAGCTATCATAATTACCATAGTTTATCAAATCTAGCTGCTCGCAATTATAAAGCAAACCATTATTTTATATAACATTAAAGGTAGATACTGAGATTAAAGACAATGGTTTTATTGTTTAGATTTGTTACGTGTACTTACTAAAAGAGCTCTTTTAAATATATTTAGAACAAGATTTACAACCTATATCACAAAGTTGTATTTCCTTGCCTTTCTGTGCATATAAGAACTTGCATGAAATTATATAGGGTAATCTCTTTGAAGATATATTAAATGACAAAGACAATATGCAAGGAGCCCAATTGAAGTGCTGACAACATGAATTGCTATGCCCAGTTCACACATGAACAACTGGAAAACAGCAATCTTAAAATGTGACTAATTCAGATGTTTAACTATATCTAAGCATCAATAATACAAAGTAGTATCATCCTTATTTATTAGATACACATCTGCAGGAAGGAGTTTAGTGCACTCAGAAATAAAAGGAAATTCAGTTCATGTTGAGAGTCAAAGTGCATACAGGAGACAGGGAAGAAAGACAGAAATAAAGTTGAGTAGCTGAGGCCAGACTGGTTTAAGAACAGGAAAATCTCAACATGCCATCCTACTACTTCTGAACCACCATCATGCACAGGCTGAATAGGGTCACCAAGGTGCTGGACAGGACCAGCTCTCACAGAGACATTTCACATGTATGCAGGGAATTCATGGACTTCATTGTCTGCAAAGTGACAGGCCCCATGTGCAAGAGTGATGAGTTTACCCTACTGGAAGAGACTGGGAGGCTGAGTTCTGAACTTAGTGCTGAATCCTAGATGTCTAGATCAATCATTGCCTCCCTCACCACATCCCTACACCCTACCCCACTATGATATGAGACTATTAGTAAAATGCTTATATTGTATTTAAAAAAATATTCTGTATTCTTTATTATTGATATGAAAATCACTTTATTGAGTTTATTATATTTTCCTTGACCATTTTTGCACATGAAAATACAGTGAGAGCCGGGCATGGTGGTGCATGCCTACAGGCAGCAGTCTAGGAAGCCGCGGCCAGGACCAGGGATAGGGGTTCAAGTCTCATCGGGGACCTAGTCCCAAAAAAATAGCTGGGCATGGTGGCGCACACCTGTAATCCAAGCTACCTGGGAAGCTGAGGCTGGGGATTGCGTGAGTATGTGGTACCCCGGGAAACATGAGCCTGCAGTTCCACGGGCAAAAATGGCAAGACCTAGACTCAAAAAAGAAAGTAATGCAGTGAGATCCCTCATTGAATTCTTTGGGCTTCAAATAAAGTTTTTCCTCTCCCTATTGTATAGTAGCAACCCAATTTCCCCTGCAAAATTGAAGTCAGTCACACACTGGTATAGCAATTCCTTCTCTACCTGTAGGTTCCAATAGAAGGCATCCCAAATGACCAGGTGTAGTCTTATTACATATTCCAATTTTAAGGAACAATGACTGTTTTCTCTAGTGGAATTGTTTCTCCCATGGAGACTAAATACTTCCTTCAAACCCACTAAGCCCAAGAATTCATGAATGATCTATTACATGTAAAAGTGACAAGAACCTATCCTATCTCCACACTTCAGTTTCCAAACTTTCTTATTATTCTAACTGTGGGAGGAACAAGACCACAATATTGCTGCTGTTACAATATGTATATCACAAACCTGTAAACAGAACCCCAAACTCAAAATGTGCTGTCTCTTGACTGGCACTGAATTGAGTCTGCAAAAGGTTATTACACTCTTTATTACAGCATCTACATCTGTGTGGTGGGATACTTGGCAAGACCAAGATGTTTCTTGACTGTAATGCTTCTACCATAAAATAAGTTCCTTAGAAGCAGTGAGGAATATTATGAAAATGAGTAAAATATCCACAAGTGGTACGGCTGACAAAAATGTTGCAGTAAGGCATATTAGTCAGGTTTCTAATACCATCACAGTAAGTGTGAGAACTTCAATATATGTATTTGGTATACACAAACATGCATATTATAGCAGTAGGAAAGTCAAATCTTATACTTAAATATGTATCTATTCCTGTGATCATTCTTTTCCCGATGAAAAGAATACAGGGTGTTTGTGGTATATTTATACAATGGAATATTATTCTGCAATCAAAAAGATACATTTAATGAATTTGTGATAATATGGACTAACCTAGAAGGAATCATGCTAATGAAAATAAGCCAGAAAGAGAAATACTGAATGATCTCACCGATATGCAGGATAGAGGGAAAACAAACAAATAAAGCTTAAAACGAAGAAACTCAGCAGAAAGCCAGGCATGTGGTACATGCCAGTAAGCGATAGCCTATGGAGCATGGCTGGGACTGGAGATCGCGGTTCGAGTCCCGCCCAGAGGAACATCGTGAGACCTAGTTCCAAAAAAAAATAACTGGGCATGGGGTGCGTGCCTGTAATCCCAGCTACCTGTGAAGGTGAAGGTGGGGATTGCTTGAATCTGTGGTACCCCAGGTAACATGAGCCTGCGGTTCCATGGGTAAAAATAGCAAGACCCAGTCTCAAAAAAAGAAAGAAAGAAAGAAAGAAAGAAAGAAAGAAAGAAAGAAAGAAAGAAAGAAAGAAAGAAAGAAAGAAAGAAAGAAAGAAAGAAAGAAAGAAAGAAAGAAAGAAAGAAAGAAAGAAAGAAAGAAAGAAAGAAAGAAAGAAAGAAAGAAAGAAAGAAAGAAACTCAGAAGAATTGAAGCATAGAGCAAGGGAGGTGAAGAGGGTAAAATTGGAGGAAGGATGGGCACAAGAGATTAAGATGGTTGGTTCACAGGTGACAAGGTAGTGGGAGAACCTCGGGGTAAACAGCTATGTAAAAATTACATAGACATGCAATCAATTAAAAAAATTAAATTGAAAAAGAAATTTTAAAGAAAAGAATCCAGTGTGTGGTAGAATGATTACAAATATGATCCAAATTCCTCCTCTCTATATATATACATATGCCCCTTGAAATGTAACTTTGAGGTTGCTTCCATGAGAAATGGATTAAGTTCCTTAGAAGCAGCGTTGAGAAATACCATGAAAATGACTAAGATATCCACAAATGGTAGAGCTGACAAAAATGTTGCAGTTAGGTATATTAGTCAGAGTTCTCCATAGATAAATAATTTGGTGGTTATACCAGAATACCACAGATGGAGAGGCATATAAGAGCAGAAATTTATTTCTCATAGTTTTAAAATTTATTTAGACAGGGGTGCAATATATTTCCACTCTTTGAATTGGGCTGACGTTGTGCCCACTAGAATGACTCATAAGTGACAGTGTTCTGGTTTTGAGCCCAGGCTTTAAAGTCCATCCACATATCCATTCCCCAGGTCTTTTGCTTAGTTTTGGAACCCTGTCATTGCCATGAGAAAAAGTCCAACCTAGTCTGTTAGAGACCAAGTTACTGCATGGAAACAAAACCAAGTAGAACCAGCTGAGGTCATCTTAAACCAGCCCCACCTCAATGATCACCCACCTGATTACAGATACATGGGTGAGCCCAGGAGTGGAAGAACTGCTCCATCTCTAAATAAATGAGGAATAACTAAGTCATTTACTTTAGGAGTTTGGGGGGGGGGTGAGGAGGAGGTTGGGGGTGGTGATCAGACAGTTCCTAAACTGCTAATTCAACTTGCCACTCTTCCATAGATTTAGCTGGTAAGGAGACAAGTCCAGAGAGGTTGAGGTGGTTTACTGTTCACAGCATAGAAGGCAGCCAGCACTTTATGTTTGTATTGGTTTTCCTTGCTCCCCAAGTACCATTGTGATAATGCAGGTGACTGCATTCACAAAATAGATGATAACACAGATGATGAACACAGTGTAGGAGACCCCAATCTCTAAAAAGGAGTGCTAGCAAATCCCTACTTTGGGGAGAAACTTATCTTTCTTAAACTAGTCAGTAAATAATACCTTCCAATTTAGTGAGAGATATTTTTCATCACCCCAAAATATCTTCAGAATTTGAGTCTGATACTTTTTTTTCATTATCCTATAACATAAGTAAAACTGTTAAAACCCCTAAGCAGCTTTGCAAACATTCTCAAACCAAGTCATTAATGCCTGTTTCTCCCAATCATTTGTTACAGAGCAGTAGAGCTAACTGACCTGGGGTAAAATCTCACTACCACCAAGAAGTCTCAAGTCAGCCTGAGAAACAATACCAAATTGAATCAGGGTTTTGGAGCAGCCTGGAGCCTGAGGACCCCAATTGGGCTCTTTCTTAGTTTTGTTTTGTTTTTTTTTTTTTGTTTTTTTTTTTTTTTTTTTTTTGAGACTAGGTCTCATTATGTTCCCCAGGGAACCATAGACTCACAACATTGCCCGGGGTCCCAAGGACTCAAGCGATCCCTAGCCTCAGCCTCCCAGGTAGTTGGGATTACAGGCACACACCACCACGCCCAGCTGTTTGTTGAGACTAGTTCTCATGTGTTGCCCTGGGCGGGTCTCGAACACACAGACTCAAGAGATACCTAGTCTCGGCTTCCCTTTATAGGCTGGGATTAAAGGTGCACGCCAGTGCACCCAGTTCGTCCGTAGTCCTTAACTTCAGCAAGGAAAGAATTCAACATTGAGACCAAAGTCACAAGCAAGAGATTTATTGATAGGTAAGAAGAAGAAAAGGAAAGCTCTCTGAGCAGAAGGGCTCCCAAGTGGGAAGCCAGTTGAGGTGACCAGAAGCAAGTGCTTATATGGGAATAGTGGGCAAAGAATGGGGGATTCAGGCATTGGGTGTCTCCAAGTTGTACCCGGGGTCTCCTAGGCTACATAGGTGCACTGAGTTTGTTCACATTACCTATCCCACCTTCCTAAAACCAGCCTTGTTCCGTTGCTCTATCATGTTTTTATGTCGGTGTTCTGAACTCTCCGATCAGACTGACAAATGAACAACTAGGGTTTGGGCTGCTTCCTGGTTCCAACCAAGTGTTTCTCTTTTAGACTGATAAGTGGACATAAGGGCTTGGGGCATCCTGTTTTTCACTGACTATACCCATTTCCTAACTTCCCCTGTCAATATCAGGGGCTCAGTGTTGGTCTCTTCTCATTCAGTGACCAGATCCTCTTTGGTGAGAAGAACCTACACCATAGAGCCATGCATAATCTCCACTCCTGCTGTCACACTGCCTTTCTCATGACTCCACTGAGTAAACTCTGGGGAATAGGAGATAATAATCCACAGATTGAATCATTGTGTCCACTCATTTTTTGAGAACTTCTTGTAGAATAGATGTCCTTTGGTGGCCATTCCTAAGAAACAAATACTTTCACGATTCCAAGAAACCAACTGTACACCAACTGTACACCAACTGTACAGGTCTTGTTGTCACCAGTCTTCCATCTTGTACCTTCCAAGCCTTTGGGCAACCGGGAAGGGGTCTGAGCATGGAGTATTTGGGGACCAGCTTTCAAGGTCACTGAACTCAATAGAAAGGGAAGAGAATAGGTTGGGTGGGGAGAGGTGCAGGAGATGGTGGGGAGAATAAGCAAAGAAATCATTTTATTTTTGAGAGCATATCTCACTGTGTTGCCCAGAATAGTCCCAATCCCACAGACCCAAGCAATCCCCAGCCTCCAGCCTCCCAGGTAGCTAGGATTACAGGTGCCTGCTACCACACCCAGCTGCTTTTTCAAGACCAGGTCTCACTATGTTGCCTGGGGTAGTCTCAAATCCAAGAACTCAAGCAATTCCAGGCCTCTTGCCTCCCAGCACTTGGACTACAGGCACACAACACCGTGTCTGGCAGAAATCATTTTTAATAAAGAAAAGAAGAGGTACTCTAAGAGAATAATGGTACAGTCTGAATTAGGGTGTGTCCAGAGGAATGATCAAAGATTGTACTCTTTGTGTTTTCTCTTTGGATTATAATGATAGCTACATTTAATTCTTTCATTAATCCCAAGAGACATGAAAAGTCTCATACCCCAACCAAAAAAAACAGAAATAGTACGTTGAGCGTTGAGCATATTAATATATCTTAATGTTTTTCTTTTTCTTCTAGTAGAGAGTAAGGAAAGTGAAGTTATAATTGGGTAGACAGCAACTAGCCCAAATAATTTATGCGCTTCCTATTTATATTTTTAAAGATATTCCTTTTTTTATGCTCCTGTAAGTCCCAGCACCTAAAATAAAATTTAATTAAATTACAATGAATTATTTTTAATTTTATTTTTTAATTGTTGCACATCATTGTCTACCCTGAGGTTCTCCCACCACCTTATCACCCATGAATCATCACCTTAATCTTTTGTGCCCATTCTCCCCCAATTTTCCCCCACCCTCTCTTGCTCTAGGTTGACAGTTTGTTAGTTTTAAGTTTTACTTTTACTTTTGCATGTTTGTTTTCTCTATATCCTGCATATAGGTGAAATCATCCAATATTTCTCTTTATCTTTCTGGCTTATTCCTACTAATGAGTCCTTGTAGGTCCATCCATGTTATCACAAATGCATCAAATTTGTCATTTTGATTGTGGAATAATATTTCATTGTGAACATATGCCACAACTTTCTGATCCATTCATCTGTTTAGGGGCATTTGGGTTGTTTCCATATCCTGGCTATGTAAATAGTGCTTCAGTAAACATCCAAGTATGGGTATCTTTTTGAATTAGTGTTTTGGTGTCCTTTGGGTAGATTCCCAGAAGTGGAATTGCTGGATCGAAAGATAATTCCATTTTCAGTACTTTGAGGGTCCACCACACATTTTTCCATAGTGACTGGACCAATTTGCATTCCTACTAGCAGTCAATTACATTGAATTAAGTGAGCATTCTCCGCCCAGATAATTGTAAACCATCAATAATGGTAATTTTAATTGCTGCATAGCACTGCATCATATGGATATAACATAACTACTTATTTCTAATTGTTTTCTTATTGTAAATTAAGTAGGATAAAAACAGCTTGCTATCTTGTTTTATGGAATGGGAGTTGAGGGAATATTGGAGTTGCCTTTGTTTAATAAAACAGTTTGGTTAATTATTTAGGAAGATTGTGGTGCCTTAAGGGTATGTGTGCAAAGCCAAGGCAATGAAAGAAGTGACTAAGCTGGAACATCTTCTTTGGGCAAATGGTAGGAATGTAAAAAGGTTGGTGGGAACTTGGTGTTCCTGTAAAGCCTTGGTTTTGAACTGAAGCACTGGATACTTTCACACACAATCCATTGGCCACATTAAACCATGAAGCCTAATATCAGGTCAACAGGGTAGGGAAAATTACTCCCATTTACAGAGAAGCATGGCTTGAACAAGGAGGAGAGAAGGAACTAGAAACAAATACAATCCACTACTGACTGAAAAGCACCTAGAGATAGGAATGACTGTCACACTTTTAAGATGTGCCCAATAGTCCATAGGAAATTATTTGTATTTCTGTGTTATCAACTGTGTTATCAACCTTCATTTGCCTATTTATTTCCTATAGCCTGCTATGTGCACAAATAACTCATGACAGGGATTGTAAAAATTAAAAAAACTATCTGTGATAAACAAGGATGAACAATGTGTAGAATAGCAAGGTTTCAAGATATTAAATGACCCCGCTACTAAATGAATACTGAGATTTGGGAGTAGAGAACTTGAGTTGATCCAAAAGAAGTGAAGCCCTCAGGGAATATGTAGAAATCTGGGGAAGAAAATTGACCTTTCATAATTTGTGCAATTGAGATTTTAAGCAATTTATTTAGATTTTTAAGAAGTAAGGAGTCACCTTGGAATCAGATTACATCAGTGGAGTAGGTTTGAAATTTTTCATTCCTCCCCCTTCAGGCAATTCCTCCACTGTTGGTGGCCAGATGCAAGGTACAGGTATAAGAAACTACACAGGAGGAGAGATTACCCAGCTATGGCTGGGGGCCTAATGGAGGTGATGGGCCATAAGGCAACTTTATTAACAAAAGAAAGGGGTATTTATAGAGACACAGGTGAGGGTTTGTTGAATCTTAAAGAAGACAAACACAAATCTGAGAGGCAATTAACATTTTAAAGCCTAAGAGTAATTGAGGAATGGGGAGTATAGGCAGGTGGTCACTATCTTTGATTTAGGGAAGCCAGTGGCACCATTGCAATCTCAGAAGGTCATTGCAATAAATTCTGGGACCTGGTTAATGAGAGAGGTTTTCTTTATATCATTTGCAATGATTTTTTTGGTTTGCAAACGGTGCACAGCACTCCACCTCTGATTTTTTTTCATGTTCTTGATAAAATGTGGTTGAATTGATCCATGATAAAAAAAAATCAATTTTTTTGGGGGGGGTTGGGCACGGTGGCTTGTACCTGTAAGTTTCAGCCTATGAAGCAGCTGGGGCTAGGGATCGTGGTTCAAGGCCCACTCAGAGCAACACAGCGAGACCTAGTCCCAGAAAATAGCTGGGCGTATGCCTGTAATCCCAGCTACCTGGGAAGCTGAGGCTGGGGATTGCTTGAGTCCATGGTACCCCAGGCAACGTGAGCTTGCAATTCCATGGGTAAAAATAGCGAGACCTAATCTCAAAAAAAAAAAAAAAAATCAAACTTTTTATCCAAAGTTCTTCCACTTTGTCAACCATAAAAAATAACAGAAAAGTAAAACAGAGTAATCTTTGAAAATAAGAAAAAAAAACACAACCAGGTGAAGTTGTTGTTAAAATGTTTACTGAGCATGATTGTTGTGAACCATTTTATGTTTAAATTTGAAACTCACTGATTCAATATTAATTCCTTAAGATCTTGACCTTCAGTTCCAGAAAACCTACTATACAGGACTACTAGCTAGTTAGTCAATCTCTTAGGCAGGAAGGGGGGCATTATCCCAGACCAGGCCTTGGAGAAGGGTAAATGTCTGCATGCACTCTCCTTAAAGTCATATTACATGCCTGGAACAATTTCTTGGGCAAATGGCTTTTTGAGGATGTGCTCTCAGGGGAGCAGTAGGGTAGGGCAGAGGAAGAATTCAAAACAAGAATATGGTGTAAAATGAAGACTGCCTCAGTCTCATCACACCAGGAATTCTGGAATAGAAATTGCACCAGTCATTTCCTCAAGGTATGGGGTTAGTCTCCTGAATGTCCACACAAGTGGGAAGGCAATTCTTTTATTTTTCATTTTTGTCATTATGTGCTACAAACTTTATTCACATCTCCTCATTTCTTTTACTTTTTTAAAATAATTTTTATTATTTTAAAAAAATGTTATTTTCTTGTTTTCATACAACATTGGTCACATTTGTATAGTCACTATTGTCCTTAGGTATGGCCTTCCCATGAACAACATACCCTTATACCACCACCTTTTTCCTCCTTTCCCCCTTCCTCACTCCAGTCACTCAACTCCTCTCTCACTCTAAGTCGCTGGTTGATGTTTGGCCCATTGGCCTCTTCTTTTCTGGCACGATGTCCTTTTACCTGGGTAAGGACCTGCACTCCTGGAACATAGAAGACCATGTTACTGAGATCTCCAGGAGTAACTTTGAAGTGGGTAGCCAGTCTGAGCACATAGGAACCTCTTGTAGGGAAGGTGTATGGTGTGTTCTCCAGGTTCCTTTATTGTGGTGCTTTCTCTGGTTAATAATACTGTCCCCTTTTCTCCAAACCTATATGTTCACTGGGTTCCATGCTTCTTCATTCATGTCGGCTGTCTCCTCCATTCTGATGTCTGTCACATGATGTGGCTTCTTAAGATTTATAATGAGGCTTCTGGGATTGGGAACCCAACTCCCAGCAACTGGCAGTGAAGTTCCTCAGTGGGGATAGGCCTCAGTAGGTGGTTAGTTCAGCTCATCTCTTATTGTTCTGCCATGGGGCCACAACCATATATGTGGCTCTTCTCCCCCATTGGAAAAGAAGGGCAACTTGGTAACATTGCACATCTCTCTAGACCAGGGGTTTGATTTCTCAGGCCCTGGAGACTTTGTAGGTGGTGCTCTGTGCCAGGTCATCACTAAAGGTAGTCTCTGTCTTGTCTCTTGTGGTTCCCACCATGCTCTGTTTGGGTCTTCCCCAGGAGATGAGTATATCCAGAACCTGTATTTATTCTTCTCCTTACCTGTATGTCTGCAGCTGGAATGCCTAGTTTTATCCTTCCTAGTGCAGGTCTGATTGAAGTAGGAATAAACCAGAAGGGGACATCCCCCTACTCTGCCAACGCACTCTCCAGCAGAAGTACCCAGCCCCCACCCCCAGCACACGGGGATGCAGAGACCAGCTTCCCCAGCCTGATACTCCTAGACCTGAAGACCTGAGACTCCAGTGGCGCAGTACTCTCCATCCCCACCTGCAGCCTAGGTTGCAGTCATGTGCTGGGGTTCAAGCCTTCTGGGGAAACTTTAGCTCCCACCTCCAACTGGACTAGGACCAGAGTGGAGCCTAAAAGGCAGAGCCTGCTAATCTCCTCTTGGGATGGCAATTCTTTTCTAGAGCAGGTTCTCAAAATTAGAGTGTATCAGAATTATCCTAAGGGCTTATAATATGCACTAACTCCCAGAATTTCTAATTCAGTAGGTCTGAGTTGGGGGCAAGAGACTTTATAGTTCTAACAAATTTCTAGGTGCTGCTGATACTAGTCCCGAGACTTCACTTCAAAAAAATCACTGCTCTAAAAAAGAGGACAGCTGTGAGGCTTTAGCAATCAACACTCTCAAGATCTGGGAAAGGAGAACTGATTGGCATCTACTTGGTATGAACTTGGTATCTTCCTCACGAAGACACCCACCAGAGCTGGAGGGTTGGATCACAATCTGAAAATGAATAGACTCTATTTTGGAGTGAAATTTATTTAGACTCCTGACATCTTGTTATTTTCCTGTTGTCTTCCTGTATCTCTAACCAAAGCATTGCTGAAATATTCCAGCTCATCTCAGTCTGGTTTTGGATCTAGCAGGAACAGGAGGCCTTAAAGAGAGAGCAGTTGCACCTCACTAAGGCAAGTGGAAAGAGGGATAAATATTTGGGGGCAAACCTCCTGTCTAATGTTTGTTTTTGAAATTAAAGAAAAATGGCTCTTGAAGGTAACTTTTAATTTCATAAGGTCCCACCAAGGCCCATAATAAACAGCCCCTGACCCTGAGAGTCACCACCAGGTGAAGAGGAATGTGTAAAAGTAATTGGCAGCCTTACCCCGCACTGCCTTCTCAGAGCAGGGTCGACGGGAAACTTGATAGCCCTGAGCTATAATGTCCATCACCACACAGTCTAGTAGGTCTGTGATCTCTGGGGCTGCCTTCCAGGGCCCAAACTTGATGACCGATCTCTTGTTTTCCTCCAGGACACGCAGGGTGTCAGTGCAGTGTGCGGCTTCTTCCTCGGTGTGCACCACGCACACGAGCACACTGGAGCTGCGAGCGGCCATGGCCTCCGCACGTGCCAAGCGCACCATCAGCTCCAGGTTCTCGTTGTAGCCTGGCACCCTCAGCAAGAACTGCTTCCGAGCCACTTGCTCACCGAAGATCTGAGGCGTGTCCTCCAGGAGCTTGACCAAAGGTTTGATTTCGTAGAACTGAGCCTCACGGTATATCTCTGGGATGTGATCCGTGGGCAGCTGCTCACACCGCAGGTAGTCCAGGATCGCTCCGAAATAGGTGCCGGAGCGATCGAAGAAGAAGCGGCCCTCTGCATCCTTGACTGATCTGTTGAACATCTCTGCCAACTTTGAACCCGGGAGTTTTGTTAGCGTGCCCACGGAGGTGGTGTAGAATGTGCCTCCCACGTTCAGCTGCACCACGGGAGTTACAGTTGGTGTCTGGGGGCACAAGAGACAAAGTAAACCGACGAAGTGGATCAATAGCGCCACCTCCAGGGAGCTCAGGACGTATTTCATCCAAAGAATAAGCCCAGACAGAATTTAGGAGAGCAGTGTGGCTGCCTTGAGCTACTGCAAGGCCCAGTTTAGGAAAGGGAGTATAATTTATGCTGGGTGGTTCTAGACGCTGGGTGTTTTAATAAAGAAAAAAATTTCACTTTTCGAAAAGAATACTTATTCAAGCATTTTAACTTTCTCTTTGAGGTTGCCGAATGTTAGCAGAGAGGCTGCTATGGAAGCAAATCCCAGTGACAATATCTCTAAAAGTCTATGGCCTTTGGCAAGACCTTTACTCTCAGATTTCTCATTTGGAATATGGGGGTATGAAGCTATAGTGATGTCAGGAGTTCCCCACAGCGGGTGCTGTGATCTAAGGTATAGTGACCAGGAGAAAGAGGAGGAGGAGGAAGAAGGAATAGAAGAAGGAAAGAAAGAGGTGGGGGATAATACATTATCAAATGTTCAGAAAGGTTAAAGAAACCATATACATGTATTCACTTGGGAAGCCTTTCTTGTGTTCACATCCTGTGCTAGGAGATGGACATAAAAATCCTTAAGGAAGGAAGGGGAATTCTAAGGAGCAGTTGGAATGGTTTGTGAATTTGACTAAACAATGGGATTTGTTTAAAGATTCTTCAAAATATAGGGGCCCATAGGGATTAAGTAATAGGACTATCTTTGGTGACGGATACAGTGGGTGTAAAACTGCCTCATAAAAAACTAAATGCAGCTGGCCGGGCACGGTGGCTCGTGCTTGTAAGCTTCAGCCTATGAAGCGGCCAGGGCTAGGGATAGTGTTTCGAGTCCCGCCTGGGGCCCGTAGCAAGACCTAGTTCCAAAAAAAATAGCTGGGCGTGGTGGCTCATGCCTGTCATCCCAGCTACCTGGGACGCTGAGGCTGGGGACTGCTTGATTCTGTGGTACCCCGGGCAACAAGAGCCTGCGGTTCCACGGGCAAAAATAGCGAGACCTAGTCTCAAAAAAAAAAAAAAAAACTAAATGCAATGTAAATGTAAGTTAGGTTTAGCTGTTCAACAGAATTTTTAGAGGCTTCTTCTCTATGCCAAACCTTGGCTGAGCACAAAGAACCTGGCTAGAGATGCCCACAGGCCATGAGGATAAGGACATGGGCACAGACTGAGAGGGAAGTACAAAGTGCTTCTTCAAAGATCTGACCACGATCGCAGTGTGGTTATGATAGCATGTGAGCAATACACCAGTTGTTATCCTTCCAAACCAGCTTTCTGAACAACGTTCATTTAAAATTCACTCATTCAGTACAATATGTGTGTGCCAAATTGTGCCAAGTAGCTGGGACACAGAGAGGAGCAGGCAGGAGGTGGTCCCTCCCTCCCTCAGTCTAGTAATTGTACTAAGCATTTTACTTGGTCTCTTAACTTGATTCTCACAGACACCCTATGGCAAATGTATTAAATCCCCACTTTACAGATGTTAAGGCCTAAGGAGATGAAGTGAGCAGATAGTGGTCAACCAGCTATTCAATGATAATGTCAGCCTTTGAACTCAGGTCCTATTTACCCCAAGCCTGTACTCCTAATTGTTACAGAAATGAGTTTTCACCCTTCAAGTACTTCCACTTTTTACTCCTTTAGTTATTCATTCAAGAAAATGTACGAAGGACCATTCCATTCAAGTCTCATACTAAACAGATGAATACAACACAGTCCCAGCACTGAAGAAGCTCACAGGGGAGAGAAGAAAACAGATGGCTTAAATGTGCGGATGCTGGGAGGAAAGACGCACAGATAGGAGGGGTCGCCTTTTTGTGGATGTGTGTTGGAGGTTGCTGGGGAAGGTTTCCTAGGGGATGTGATAGCTGCTGCTGCAGATCTGTGCAGCACTAGAGAGAAGCCTGCATTTCCAATATGTGAAGGCTACCCAGATCCACGTGGGGCCACAGGTAGTCCACAGCTTAGGGATGTCCTGCAGTCTGATTTAGGCATGACCGTATTCTAACTTGTCAGTGGAACCCACCTCCTAATTAAGTAGTAGATTTAAGTAGTTCTCCCCCAAATTGTTGGGGAGAACTGGGTTGCCATGGCAACGACTTCTGCCAAGGGACAGTAGTGCTGACTGGAGGGGAGAAGAAAGAAGAGAGGATGCATTCTGACAGCAGCCACAATGCAGCCAAGAAAGAAAATGCCCAGAACTGGTGGCTCCCTCTTTCTCCCATAAATCTCAAGGCCCCTGGCAAAGCTGTTTGGTTAGCCCTTAGTAGCTCTGTAAAAAGCAAAGTTGCAGACTTTAACCCTTGAATAGACTGCTGTGCTCCTATCACTTCTGTACGGACAGTCACACTCAGTGTCCCCACATTATAAGAGGAGAAAACACAGACAGAAGGATCACACAGCTAGGAAGTGATGAAGTAAGAGCTGGGATCAAATCTACCTTGATCTGGGTTGCGTTGGGCATGGGTGTCCTCCCCAAGCCTCCAAACATCCAGTCCCATGCTCCTTACAATCAGCTGTGTGCCTAGGGCAGCTCAATTTGATAGGGGTGCTACTCCTCCCATTGTCTCCTGTTTAAGACTGCATATTTCAAGGACAGATATGCTAAAATGTGAGAATGACCTTAATTAAAATTTCCTTTCAGAAAGATGCAAGGAGGAGGAAGAAGTGAAATGGTTCAGGTGCGGTTCCTGGAAGGTGGGAAATCAGGGTATATAAAGGGTGTGGAAAAAAAGAGAGAGATTCCAATATGCAGATCCAATAGAGAGAGATTCAATGGAGGAGAGATTGGAATCGGCCATTTTGTAGGGTAAAGATGTGAGCCATGTGGACTTGGCCATGTGACCAAAACCTGGGGCCTGCAGCCTTTGGCTGACCCAGACTGGCAGCATGTGTGCTAAATGCAGTTAAGGAGTTTGCAGATTTGAACTCCGTGTTGGAGTTTGTTTTGCTGAGTTTGACTTGTGTCTGGAAGAGGCCATGTAAAAGTCAGGTCTGAAAAGAAAGTGAACTTTGCTGGCCCGACACCATGGAGTTCCTGCTACCTGGAGGACAAGGAGAAGACAGCATGGAAGACAAGAAAGAGCACGCCATGGGAGCAGCCAAAGGAACATGTCTTCAAGCATCTGGAGATAAACTCTGACTGGCTGATTTTGGTGAGATGATCAGGACTGAGAGACTGAGGATTTTTGGGCAATCTGGGGAAAGGACTTTGGATAATGCTGAAAAAAGTTTTGGACAATGTTAAAGTAATCCAGTTTTACTTACATGTTTCTTTTGTAGTAATTAGGAAATCACTTTGTTAGAAATACATTAGTCTGCACTGATAGTCTTGCTTTGACTTGGTATTTTGGTTGAGAAGGCATAGGTGTGTCCAGTTCCACTTAAAGGTAATTACTAAGGAACGGTTTATAGCCTGCTTCGTAGAGAGAAGCAGGCAAATGTGTGTTCTAGTTAAAGTCAAAAAGTCTTTTCTTGTCACCTGATTTCAAATTCTCTCTCTAGATTTAAGCTTACTCACCTATGAAATAACAAGACAAGTCAGAAGAGAATTCTGTCTCTCTAGCTCTGAAAGTCCAGTGAATCTAATCAAATTGTAAATATTCTTTCTGAAGCCCATTTTTAGATGTTTCACAAAACAGCTTCAGCTCTGATAGCCTCAATCCCATTTCTGTTTATCAAATAAGACCTTGGTCCTGTTAAGTTTCTTAATTCTGCCCCCCCCCACCCCAAAAATACCTAATCTCTTTGGAAATCCCAAGCCTCTTACTGCTGTGCGCCATTTGCATTCCAAAAGAGTCATGCCAGATGAGATAAAGGAAAACCTCTCTCATTAATGGCCCCTAGGAAAACCTAGGAGTTATCTGGAATGGTCTTTTGATGTAGCAGATGGGGGTCTAGCTTTTCCTTATCAATGTTAGCTCTTTTCTAGGATTAGAGACCCCTTCCTCAAATACTCTTTGATTTAGAAGGTCAATTGTTCTCTCGGGATGTCTTATCCTTCATGGAATTAGCCAGACCTTCACCAGGCCCTGCCAGGCCTTCGACCTGTATCTATATATACCTCTTCCTTTTGTTAATAAAGTTGTCTCATGGTTCATACTTCCCATTTGACCCCCGGCTGTGGCTGGGCCATCTCTCCTCGTCCTTTCATTTCTCGTATCCTACACAGCCGTCAACATCTTACCTCATCCATAAATTCTGCCATGTGTATGTGACTTTTCAATCCAACTCTGGTTCATTACAGTATGTATTTCTAGCAGATAAGACTTCTTTTACAGTCCCTTCTGGACCACCTGTCCTGCTTTGTGGCCCTTCTTCCCCACCATTTCTATCAGACACCCTACCAAGCATTGCTAGGTGGGAAAGCCTGTCCTTGATCATGCGTGAACTAACTGGGGGAACATGAACTTCTGCAATCCCTGCTGACTGGGGAGTGAGGGCTGGCTACGAGAACACAGGGATGAAGAGAGACGTCCGCTGTCACCCAATTCTAGTCTAACAGGTCTCCAACACATCTGTAAACCTTCTGCCAAACATGTATATATTTCTTTAGGTCACCTTAATGGAACTGAGGTCAGTGGAAGGACATCCTGATTCATACACACCCCAAGTTCCTCAAGATCTCTTTCCACCCTGCAGCCTGACTTTTTCCTTTGTTCCGGATTTCAGTTGTCAGTGCCAGAAACCCAGCTGTAATCTTGCATTCTCTGCCTCTCCTCAACCTCTCCCCACACAGGTAATCAATCACCAAGACCGGTAATTCCAATTGGTTAGTTGGTTCCATGGCTCCCTGCCAGTGGAGTACCCTCCCCCAATCCAATCTCTTCTCTAAAACTGAAGTCGTTTTTCTTAGTACACAGTTGGTCTGGTAACCTCTGGCATTAAATGCTTCAGTGACCCTAAATTTCTTTCCAAATAAACTGTGGACTCTTTAGCAAGGTTTACAAGGCCCTTTGCAAACCTGGCAATCAACTGCCAGAGTGAGTGGGGAGGGCTCCCTCCTCCCCTTAACCATCCAGAACAGGGCCCCTCCCACCATGATTTTACCTCTTACTCTGCCCACTTCCCCTCCAGATAGCCCACTCAGCCTCCAAGTTAATTCCTTCAGGAATCTTTCTGCATGGGTGGTCTCTCTGTGATCCCAGGGAGCCCTTGAACTTCCACTGTCTTGGTAATTACCTCTTTAGTAATTCCATTTGTTTAACAGCAGCCCCAATAGTGAGGTTCTTAAGGGAGAACTACCCTGTTTTTTATGCACCGGAAACTACTATGGAGCTCAGCACACCCAGGGTATTCAATAAATATCTGTTGACTTAGAGGAGCGCTTAGTATTCTGATAAAGGTCAGTCAGGCCCCACCTGGCTTCAGGCACCTTGCTGATTCCCTCCTATGGCTGGTAATTCGTTCAGAATGAGCACCTAGGGCCGCCCTGCCACTGAGCAGGGGACTTGTCACTAACCGAGAAAAATAATGTTATCACCGCCCTGTGGAAAGAGCTACAATCTCCGTTGGTTGTTGGATCTGATTTCCCTTCCTTCAGTCTTCAGGAGGAACCTAGCCAGGAGAGATAAGAATGTTCTGTTCCCAGAGTGTGCTGGCCTTTTCCTGATCTTCCCCTCACCTACCCCGCTAAGCCCGCCCCCACACCCCCTTCCCCATCAGCCCCCCCACATCAAGCCCCGAGAGGGGGCCAGGGGGCTAGCCGGCAAGCACGTGGTCAGGACCCAGTCAGAGGGCAGTGGCAGGCTGGAGATGGTGCGGGTCTGGGGGTGAGGAATGACAGGCGCGCAGGGAGCCCTTAGGTAGGTGGACTTCTCCCTCTGAGCAGGGAGTGAGACGAGGGAGGGGGAGAAACTGCGGAAGGGCAGAAGGCTAGGACAAGCCAGGGCACTCGGAGAGGAGACACAGTAGGAGCAACTAAAACAAAGACGGTGAAAAGAGGGAGGGGACCAACAAGGGCAGCCAGGCAGAAGCGAGGGCAAACTGGAAAGGCTGGACAGACCAAGAACCGGAACGGACCCGTGGCGCCGACGCAGAGCGACCTAAGTGGAAGGATCGGTCAAAGAGAAATAGAGAGCGCAGCGTGAGCTGCAGTGGGGCCGCCAGAAGTAGAGGGGCTCACACTCGGGGAAGACACGAAAGGGGAACCCTGGAAGGCGCGAAAGTGGGGAGAGGTGGCGGATAAGGTGCTGGGACAGAGACATTCCTTTCTCACCCGGGGCTGCACGCTCATGGTCGGCGGGCCTCGAGTGGCGGTCAGAATGGGTTTGGAAAAGCGGAGCGTTGGCGTCAGGCTCATCACCCCGGTCCGACAGGTGGCTGACGCGGTGCAGCACGGTGCAGTCCGGCCACACTCTGAGCCGTCCCGCCCAGCTCCGCCAGGTGTGAGGTGCTTGTGGCGGGAGGAAGTGCTAGTAGCTCCCCGCCCTTGATGGAAGAAACTGGTACAGGTTGTAATTAGGGCCAAGGATTGGCCTGGGCGTGACTAGGCTGGCGGTGAGACCCTAGACCAGTCTCTGCCCCTCTCTTGCCCCATTTCCCCCATTTCAGACGGCCAAAATGAGGGGGGCAAAGAGCACTGATAGTGAAACTGGAGATGTTCTACTCACCACAGTGCTAAGAGTGGAGAGCTAGCAACACCCATTTTACAGATGAGAAAAGCGAGGCTCCAAGAGAGAGGGTGGCCAGGGTGCACTGTTTCTCCACCTTAAACCAGCAGCTGAAAGCGTAAAGCGTCACCAGTGATGAGAAGTGCTAAATATTCCTTGTGTGAGTTATTGTTAAAACAGTCAAAAGTATAAAAAGTAACAAAAATAAAATCACCAGATTGGTCACTGGTAAAAGTTTATTGTGCATATAACCAAAAAGACAGTTTGCAAATTCCAGGCACTCAAATCAAAACATGGGCTGAAACTCAGGGCTGAAACTTAATTATAAAGCAACATATATATAGTAAGAACACAGGGTTTGGTTATAGTATCAGAATTCAGTAGTTATCTCCTACCAACCTTGGGAAAGTTTTTTTTTTTTTATTTGTTTTTGTATAGAGTATAAACAAGAAATGACCCAGGTCAAGTTAATCTTACAAAATAAGTTTAGATTTCTTTGACTAAACTGCATGTGTCTACTTAGGAAAATTTCAAGGCCAGTCTCCCTTCCTTGTTGATTTTAACAAAACATAACACAAAAGAAGAGGAACATAAGACTTTTTTCCAAAGAAAACAGTTGAAACGGGAGAGGGAACAGAGAAAATAAAGTGGAAAAACATGACATCAGGGAGAAGCAAATTAAAACCACAGTGGGATACTACTTCACATCTGTGAGAATGCCCATATCAAAAAAACCAGAAAGAGATGTTGGTAAGGTTGTGGAGGAAAGGAAAACTTAATACACTGTTAATGAAAATGTAGACTAGTCCACTCCATATGCAAATCAGTATGGAGGTTTCTAAAGACATTAAAAATAAATTTACCAAATGAGCTAGTAATTCCATTTTTAGATATCTACCCAAAGAATGCAAAACTAATATGAAATAATTTTTGGCATGCGTATGTTCTTTGTAGCCTTATTTACTATCATCATGTTAAGGAAACAACCTAAGTGCCCAATGATATAGTAACTGTAGTAACAATAAACTAACTCTAGTATATGTACATAATGGAATACTGAGCTATAAAGAAAAAAGATGAGTGCTTGCCATTTGTGACAACATGGATAGAACTGGAGGGGATAATGTAAACGAAGTACACAGAATAAGAAAGACAAATCCTAGATGGTCTTACTTATATGTGGAATAGAGAGAAACAAAAAAGCAATGGAAACTAAAACTAAGCCAAATATATTCTAGAAATCTGACCCTAGAGTTGAGGCTATCAGAGAGGGGACACAGGGGCAGGGAGTAAAGAGGGGAGGGTGCTCAGTGGGCTATTTTGGAGGATTGTAGGTGCTGTGGTAGTGGATGTGGTATGGTGATTCATTTGAAGAGGTGGTAACCTATACCTGTAACTCACACATATGATTGTAAATTGGTATTACCTCGATAAAAAATAATACAAAAAAATAATGAAACAAAATTGAAGAATTTGTCCCTCTGTCTAGTCAGATAAGCTCTCTCATTTCCTTTATTTACACTCTAGGCTTAACAAACTTTGTTTTTTTAAGTTCTGAGGAAGTTACTGAATTGCTGACCACCAGGTGATAGTGAAAGCAAGTTGGTGTAAATGGAAACATCCAGAAACTTATATTGCAAGGCCAGATGTGCTGACACTTGCCCACTATCCCTTCTAGTCCCTTGTAACTCTGAATAAATACCCCTGTCCTCTGCCAAAGAGGAAGATGGTATCTTTCAGAATCAGTTGCTCTCTTCAATTTGTCAACAAATTAAACTACTTTTCTTCTCAAATTCTGCTTCCTTTTATTCCCCACAGTATTTGTTTATTTATCAAGAGAAATTATTCCTTAGCCCAAATATTCATGCTTGATAGTTTAGGAACACAAGTCAGTGACATTCTTCCATGGAAATCAAGCCAAAGAAGTCCTTTATATTTCAAGATCACTTCGCACTCTGAAAGATTCCAGCCTTCCTCATCTCCTCAAATTCTTCATGTACTCTGCATATGCCTTCATTTTGATTCAGCCATAGCAAACTTATTAAGAGCTACAACTAGGGCCGGGCACGGTGGCTCCTGCTTGTAAGCTTCAGCCTATGAAGCGCTTGGGGCTAGGGATCGCAGTTCGAGTCCCGCCTGGTTCCCCTAGCAAGACCTAGTTCCAAAAAAAATAGCTGGGCGTGGTGGTGCGTGCCTGTAATCCCAGCTACCTGGGAAGCTGAGGCTGGGGATTGCTTGAGTCTGTGGTACCCCGGGCAACGAGAGCCTGCGGTTCCACGGGCAAAAATAGCAAGACCTAGTCTCAAAAAAAAAAAAAAAAAAAAAAAAAAAAAAAAAAAAAAAAAAAAAAAAAAAAAAAA
>PVHY01023462.1:0-20927 GCA_004024945.1 Uropsilus gracilis
GAGTACCTCTGAGCCCGGGCGCATCCTAGTCGGTAACCCCACTCCGGGGTCAACGGGCCTAAAAGTGTGGTGTGGTGTGGGGACAGAGGCCATCTGCGTGAACCTCAGGAATGTCAGAAACCTGGAGCTCAGGCACGCCCCTCCTCCCCATCTCTCCAAGAGTTTGAGAATTTTTTGGTGGCGCCGTCGTTGACCCACATCTGCATTTCACAGCCCTTGCTTCCGTCGGTGCCCCCCGGCTCCGGGGAGAGACCTGAATCCTCCTTTGTGAGACTTGTTTGCGTTGGGAGATTGGCAGCGATGGTTTCCAGATGGGGATGAAAAGCTGCCCGTATTTATTTAAACTGGTTCCTTGCGGAGACTCGTGAATCGTGCTCTGTGTGCGCTCGAGAAAAGCCCCATTCATGAGAGGCAGGGTCCAGTGGGTTCCCCTGGACTCTCCGACCCCCTCTCCCACAATGCCCCCCCTGTACACGTTCGCCACCAGCGGGCTCCACCCCTGCGCTAAACGGCAGCGAGGCAAAAACAGTTCCCCGAAAGAGGTAACTTTTAATTGGCCTGCCACAAAGGATCGCTTATGCTGCTGTGTAATGAGGGAACCCGATCGGGCGCGCCGGGATGCTATCGGCCGCCGTTACCAGCAGCAATTATGGAGGTGAGGGGCGCCTCCGTCCACACCTAGGGGATCCGGTTACGGGCTGGCTCCTGTCGGGTGCAGTCATTCAATCCCACTTCTCTGATTCCCGGCGTCTGTGGGCCAGTACGATCGTGGGTAGTGGCCGCCGCAGTCTTTCCGCGGCTCTCGCGCGCAGCGTCGCGTAGCCTCACCTCGCGCCCCTGCAGCCTGCAGCCGCCCTGCCGACTGCCTTCAGATCAGCTTTTGGGGTGCGTTCTCCTCTCGTAGCACGGCTCTCTTCCCACCCTGGGCTCCCTGGGATTAGAGTGGGGTTTTCTTTAGTCCAGGTGGCAGACGGTTGGCCTCTCCTTTCCCTCCCAGTTTTCTACGGCTTTGAGTCAGCAGCGCTGCGTCTTCCTTGGCGTCCTCTGCCATTCTGGGTGGGAGTGAGTGCCTGAGAAATGAGGGAATTGGTTTTATGCAAGATGGAGTGGGGAAGGTTTGTTTAGGTTTTCAGTCTCCTTAAAGAGCGCGGGGCAAGCCCCATTCTTTTTCCCCCGCCACCCGCTTTGGAAGTTTTGGAGCGGCGACTTTGATGAGAAAAACAGCGCCGGGCACTCCCGAGCACGTGGTGCGCTCTTCAGCCTCTGGCGCCGCGAGGAGCGCTCTCGTCCACAGTTTCGTTTGCAGGTTGAATTCCAGATGGCTGGACGCTTGTGAAGAGAGACCAGTCCCTGTCGTTTTTAGTTTGCATTATTGGAGGAAGCCAGACAGGACTAGCTACTCAGCCCAGGCCAGGCATTCAGAGCCCCCTGACTTCCAAATTGTGATGTCATTAGATAGAGACAGGGCTCTTAAGGAGAGCTGGTGGTCAACATTGGGGGTCATTTGCCGCTCCTTGACTCCCAAGGCGCATTCTTAGTCGGCTGGGGTTCCAGGTGTATTATTTGATTGGACTTCTCCCAAGTTGGTCCTGACCCTAATGTGTTGTTTTGTTTTGTTTTTTTTTTTTTCCCTTGAGACTAGGTCTTGCTATTTTTGCCCATGGAACCGCAGGCTCACGTTGCCCGGGGTACCATGGACTCAAGCAATCCCCAGCCTCAGCTTCCCAGGTGGCTGGGATTACAGGCGCACACCACCACGCCCAGTTATTTTTTTGGAACTAGGTCTCGCTATGTTGCCCCTGGCAGGTCTTGAACGCAATCCCCAGTCCCTTACAGGCACATGCCATTGTGCCAGGCTAGATTCTTATTTTTGAGGGTTGAATTTTCTGCATGTTTTTTGGAGTTTAGCTGTTGTATTTAACAAATCCCAGAACTCCTAGAGAAAGGCAGGAAGAAGTTCCTATTCCTTGTGCTAGAAGGACTTTCCTTGGTCTCCCCTGCTATCTTTACTGGCATACCCATGCCAGTCTTAGTGCTCCGGTTTCCTGCTCTGATGTGCCCCCTGGCCCATCAGGTCTCCTGCAAGCCACACAGGTGAGAACAATATGGTGTCTTAGCTCACCCCCACTGTTTCAGCGGTGAACAGACAGCACAGTGCAAGGCCCACATTCATTGTCCATTGAGTATGTGGAATAATGGATCATGTCCTAGAAAATGATTTTTAAGTTCTCTGAGTTAAGTCGTCTGAGTCCGCATTCATCAGCATTTGAATGATGTTAAGTTGATCACCTCCTCTTTCTCTCTCTTTTCTGCTCCCTCCTTCACCCACCTGCCCTCTGCCCTCCTGCCTGCCCTTGGGGACAGAGGAGGCTGGCAGCTGCGAGCAGTCTGGGCGGAGGTATAATGATAAAGATGTGTGGAAGCCCGAGCCCTGCCGCATCTGTGTCTGTGACACGGGGACTGTCCTCTGCGACGACATAATCTGCGAAGACACGAGAGACTGCCTCAGCCCTGAGGTCCCCTTCGGAGAGTGCTGCCCTGTCTGCCCGACTGACCTCTCCACTGCCAGTGGTTGTAATTTATTTATTTCCCATTCCACATAAATAAATTACTTGCAAGTGCAGCAGACAGCCTCTCATGGATGCTGGCCACCTCTGCAGAGTGGGGGGCTGGCTATCCATGACACCCCAGCAGCTGAGGGGAGGAAAGGCAACTTCTCGATTGCGGTTGAAACTGAGTGAGCTGGAGACATAAAGGGTCCTTTCTCATCTAGCAACCCCAAATAAGTAAATGACCAGATAAATAAAATGCTTCCAAAGCACATGGAAGGACAACTCTGATTCCAAGAAAGTACCCTCATCGGAATCAGCCTTGTGAATAACTACAGCCTTAGTATGACCAAACCACAGGTTAATTCCTCTTCTATTACCCAATATTACCCACATCTTGTCTGCTCTGTGGGGAAACTCCAACTCTGTGGTCATCAGTCATCAGACTAGTGAAATCTCTGCCTACCAGCAGGCAGGCAGGGAGCGCATTCTTGCTTGAATGTGGGACAGAGGTGGAAGTTTCTTTTTATCCTTACTGAAGTTGACAGCCTGTGAAGAAGCCAGTTAACAGGAAGGAGGAGCTGGAACTGGGAGTCCTAGCTCTGAAGGGTGGAGATGGAGCTGTGCAGAGAGCACTGTGCCCACACCCTGGGGGAGCTATTAATTTCCAGCTAGAACTAGGCTAGGGGGTGATGTGTGCACAGGAAACAGCTCCTCTATCTTCCCAAAAGGAGGCTAACCCAAGGTTGCGCCTTTGGGGTCCTCCCTGTCCCCTTGGAGACAAGGAAGCAAAAGGGACTCGAGAAATTGCTTTTCCTTAAACACTTCACCAAAACTGCTTTTACATCTGCATTCCCATATCATTTCTGAGGGGGCCTATGTGAGTGAAGTGTTGATTGCTTTTGTGACCCTTCTGCCACACAGGGGTGAGGGGTTGCTGATTTGGGGGACCCTGGCTGCTGTGCCCTCTATAACTTTAATGCCTTGCTGAGGTCTTTGTTTTCTCTTTTGTGCTTGCTTCAAGGAGAACCCATTCAAACAGTAAGCTCTTTCTAACTAGTTAACTCTTCTGGGAGGGCTTGGGATGTGGGAAGGTCTTCCTACCCAATGGGGGAAAGGAAAGTGGGCCTTCTTTCTGTCAACTTGGCCCTTTTCTCTTGATAACTGATTCATTTTGGGTTCTTCATTTTCTCTTCACCATCTCTGCTCCATTCTTTTGCATGCCAGCTTTGAATGGTCAAGTCTGGATCAGTTCCACTTCTCAGGGGACCTCAGCAAACCCAGAACCCCAGTGACCCTAACACCCAAACAGATGTTCAGTGGAGTAACAGGAAGTTGCCTCCTTCCTTGGCTGTCTTTGTTTGATCCTTTAGACAGTGTTTGAGTGACAAGAACATGTTCTTATCCATCTAATTAATCTTATATTTTCCTGTTTTTATCTGCTTTCAGGGCAACCAGGACCAAAGGTGAGGGTTTTTTTTTCTTTTTCTTTTCCATTCCCTTCTTTAAGGTAGTACTATGCTTATCCAGCTTGCGATTTTTAGCTGTCAGGAGAGGTCTGTTTCAGAGGGCACCTGCATGCTGGGCTCACTGTGGCTTAGGGTATGGTGGACTGCTGGGTCCAGCCTGAGAATTTCTCATTTTGCAGGGTCAGAAAGGAGAACCTGGAGATATTAAGGATGTAAGTACAAACCCTAATGTTTCACCTGCTGCTCTAACTGGGTTGTTCCCTTGGACTCCCCTCCAATGTGCCCTCTGTGGATTTCTTTCTCTCTTTTGCAGATTGTAGGACCCAAAGGACCCCGTGGGCCGCAGGTAAGAAGAGAAAGTGCCATCCCTTTACGCCTTCCTTGAGTTACTTATGTGTAGACCTCTGATATTACTATCATCTCAACATTTCCTTCACCTTCAGGGGCCTGCAGGTGAACAAGGACCCAGAGGTGATCGTGGTGACAAAGGTGAAAAAGTGAGTAGAGAAACAATACCTCCTGACCCTTGTGACCTCTCCAGGTTGTCAGGCCTACCCCTCTTGCTGTTGTGTTGACCACATCCTCAGGTGAAATCCATGGACAGGTAGCTATTGTATCAACACTGCTTCATGTTGGTGCCTTTTTCTCTTTTATCCAAGGGCCCTCCTGGACCTCGAGGCAAAGATGGAGAGCCTGGGACCCCGGGAAATCCTGGCCCTCCTGGCCCTCCTGGCCCTCCTGGCATTCCTGGTCCTCCTGGTCTCGGTGGAGTAAGTGTCCTTATGTCCCCTTCCTTCATGCTGTCTCCAGTATTGTGGCTTCTAAATTGCTACTCACCCTCACCTGGCTGGCTTCCACAGCCACTAGCAGTGTGTACATATTCTGTCCATAGGCTTCTCCTCCAGGCCTGTAATTTAATGGAATCACATACTAGACATGGGACTATGTAAAGAAAGTCTTCAGTTACCTGGCTCCCTAGTGTCTGTACTGTGTGGCTGATTCATGGTGTGTGTGTGTGGGGGGGGGCAGGGGGACAAGGGAAAGGATGACTAGGGATTTGTAGTTCTCTGGAAGGAGAGTGACCACTGTCCTTGGGAAGACATTTCTTCTTGGTTCTTGCCAAGTACATTCCAAGCAACTATTCATCCCCATGAAAGAGCCCCACTGAGTGAAGGTGTGTGGCTAGAGTTGTTTTTTGGAATCAAACCAATCAGCAAATTGTATTTTTACTCAATTTTTGCAGGTTTGCCATTTTGATGTTTGCTGTGGTTTAAATTTTTGAACTTAAGTGGCTCACAGATGCCTGCTATATCCCTTACTAAAATATTTCAAGACTGTTGATTTTAATCTTTAGTTAGGTAATAAAAGTTTAGAAAATAAATGAAAAACACTTTTAAAATGATGTTTTAGTTGTATTTATCAATGAATGTTAAATCTATTTAATTATTGGGAGTCAAAAATAATTTTATAGGCTGGGCATGGTGACACATGCCTGTAAGCGGTAACCTCGGAAACCGCGGCCAGGGCCAGGGGTGGCAGTTCAAGAGTCCTGCTGGGGACACATAGTGAGGCCTAGTTCCAAAAAAATATAGCTGGGTGTGGTGGCGCGCGCCTGTAATCCCAGCTACCTGGGAAGCTGAGGCTGGAGATTGTTTGAGTCTGTGGTGCCCTGGGCAACATGAGCCTGCAGTTCTGCAGGCAAAAATAGTGAGACCTAGTCTCAAAAAAAAAAAAAAAAAAAATCATAAAATGAAAAACATGAGACTGTTACTCTTCCAAATGACACTTGGTTCCAGGGAAATGACTGTGCCACTCTCACCCAGAAACTGATTTCTGAAACTATTTTTTTTTGGTGTTATTGATAACTTTGATTATGCTTGCTTAATTTCCAGCAGTTAGAGTTTTACTGAATTGAGTTCTTAATCCAGATGCAGTTTCCCTAGAGAAAGGGGCAAAACCTACAATCTCTCAACACCTAATGTTGTTGGATTTATTCACAGAACTTTGCTGCCCAGATGGCTGGTGGGTTTGATGAGAAGGCTGGCGGCGCCCAGATGGGAGTGATGCAAGGCCCCATGGTAAGAAAAGGCACCAGTCCTTTAGGTCAGAATGGCAGGAGCAGGCATTAGGAGAGTCAGCTAGGCTAACAATCTTACTCTACAGATAATTGCTTAGAACAGCTTTTCACCATTGGTATGTAACTCCCGTTTAGTTTGCCCAGAGCATTTGGTTTTGCAGGGCCATGGATGCCAGTTTTAATGATGCACAGGAGTTACTAAGAAGAATGGGAATGGAATGATGCATATAGGCTGATCTATTAGAAGGCCAGTTGTTATTGCTCTTGGAATAAGAACTGAAGAATGCAGACAGCAGTCACTGTTCTCCAGCATCCACAGAACTTCCAGCAGGAAACCTCAGCCCTGTGGCCCCAATTTGGCACATGCTAAATGAAATTCAAACTTTAGTAAACATGGCTGCTGTCCAGGAAAAAGCCAGACCAGCTTCTCTGTCCAAATGGTGTCTATAAATAAAAATAGATTATTATATGGGGAATGGGAAATGAGAGGGAGCAGCCCCAGTTCGCCCCCTACCCAGAGAGGACCTCCTTGTCCTTTGTCTGACTTTTGGCTGGAGAGAGTGGCGCACTGTTGGTGTAGCATTTCCAGTAAACCGATTTTCCCTTTCTGTTCCAATGCAGGGCCCCATGGGACCCCGAGGACCACCAGGCCCCGCTGGTGCGCCCGTAAGTGCTGGCGCTTGTTCTTCGGCAGCAGTGCAGATGCTCCCAAGCTCTCTGATATCACTTTGTGGGGGTCAACCTGCTGTCCTTGCTTTGCTTTTTAGGGACCTCAAGGATTTCAAGGCAACCCTGGCGAACCTGGGGAACCCGGCGTCTCTGTGAGTATCGTGAAGGGTTCTTCCTCTGGGGAGCTGGCGATGATGTACCTCTCATACCCTCGTACTGTCACTTCCCCAGTGCTTTCCCACAGTGGAGGACCCAGAGAAAACCAGGATGTCACAGAGGGGAACACTGAATGAGGAGCAAATATGGGGTGGACCCCCAACCAGTTCTCTTTCTGGGTCCCCCCTAGCCTGTGTATCTCCTGTCCCCCTCTATGGTCTGTTTTGTACTTTTGTTCTCTTACCACAAAGTGGGTCTTTTTTTTTTCAATCTTTCTTCTTTATAGGGGAACACTCTTCTAAAAACTATATTTCCCAATCTCCATCTACTGATAAAGTGTTCTTACTTCCAACCATATCTTAACTCTCTCACTTTGTTTGTAGGGTCCTATGGGTCCCCGCGGTCCTCCTGGTGCCCCTGGAAAACCTGGTGATGATGTGAGTAGTATACGAGTAGTCAAAGGAGTAGCTACACATTTGAAAAGACCTGGGAGGGTATATGCCAGGTGCAGGAGGTGTCTGGAGGTAGGGCTGGGCAGGTAGGCATGGATTGTCTGCTGGCTACACACCCACTTGCAGACTTGCATTTTAGCTCACAACTGCTCTGGGAACCAATTTGAACCCAGTGGGAGAGGAAATAATCAAAATATCATTAGTTCAAAGAAGGGAAATTGAAAAATGAAAGCAGGGAGAGGGAAAACTCAGGGGGAAAGAAAGATATAGCAGAGGAAAAACAAAGACATTTAATGATCCAACAGCATCTTAATTTCAAATGAGCTGGGGAGTGCTCAGCCCAAGCCAGGATGTCTACAAGGGTGAGATGGGAGTTGAGTTACTTTTGTGAGTCACATTAGACACTGAGCACATTGGACACTGGAGGTCAGTGTGTGCTAGCCTGGGCAGTGGGCAGCAAGCCCAAGGGAGGGCGAACTAGTTCACCAGGAAGTCTGGAGGCCATGGGGATGGAGAATTTACACATGTGACTATCTGAGGAAGAACATGTAGTGACTACACAGGGAGCCTAGCACTGGAGAGAAAAGAGGTAAATGGCATGGCCTGGGGGTCTACAAGGAGAGATGCTATTGTGGGGCATCTAGGCTAGCATGTCTTTTGAAGCAGCTGAGGCACAACTCTCTTCTTTCAGGGTGAAGCTGGAAAGCCTGGGAAGTCTGGTGAAAGAGGCCCTCCTGGTCCTCAGGTAAAACCACCTCAGAGGCTCCTCTATGAGTCATGAGGCAGCTTCCCACCTAGTCTACCTAGTTCTACTGTCTTGATCCTGGAACAAAATCCCAGCTATGGCCCTCACACCAGCTCATGAGTACCTGGCCATTGCTATCTATGCCCATGCTGCATGAGATGGCCTGGCACAGGGCACAGTGAGAAGCATCTGACTCTAGCTGTCCAGTGACTTGGCTTCTCATTTGCCCTGGTAGGGGGTGGGGTGGGCTTTGAGGGCAGTTCAGAGTGCCTTTATGGGTTCTGTTCTGTGCTCAGAACACCTCACCTTTGGATTGCAGGGTGCTCGAGGCTTCCCAGGAACCCCAGGCCTTCCTGGTGTCAAAGGTCACAGAGTAAGTATTATGGGTGAGGGTGTTGGAAGGAAAGAATGCAAGGGATGGGAGGGAGGAGGGCAGGGAGTGAAGCATTTTGGAACATGTGTGTTCTGGCTTCCCACAAGTGTGACTGAGTGTTGTCTCTTGTCCCCTAGGGCTACCCAGGTCTGGATGGTGCTAAGGGAGAAGCTGGAGCTCCAGGAGTGAAGGTGAGTCCATGGAAGCCAGGGGACCCTCTTTTCAATCAGGGGGATGCTGTTAATCTCAGTGAAATAAGACCCTCAAGAGGACTGGGAAGACAGTCTGACACCAGAGGGATGAGTAAAGATGGGGGAATTCCCCCCTCACAAAATGACATTTGGTGGTATCTCTGCTTGTGAAGATGACTAGAACTTCAGCTTCTTCCTTTGGAGTTTGCTGAGGGCTGGCAGTGGGGTGCAGTTCCTGACCCATGCATCTTTTTCCAGGGTGAAAGTGGTGCTCCTGGTGAGAATGGTTCTCCGGGTCCGATGGTGAGTATGGCCATATCTTTGTCACCTCTAAAATCCCATGTAGTCCTTGGCACCAACTCAGGTGTGCATTTTTCTGGTGTCCAGGGTCCCCGCGGCCTGCCTGGTGAGAGAGGACGAACTGGCCCTGCTGGAGCTGCAGTGAGTAATTGACAAGGCTGGAAATCACTATCTTTTAGCACTTTAGACTTTAAACAGCACTTTTGGGTTGTGTTATTTTGCTTGATTCTTGAGGTAGGTGGCTTGGCCCATTCGGATTTTCTGTGTGCGCTTGTGACAGATTCCCAGTAGGGGTCTGTGTGGTCAAGGAGGAACAGGGAGGGGTGGCTAGTGAAGGCAGACTCTCTCTAAAGCAGGACAGATTGGTCAGTTATTCCTCTCAACAGTCCAGTTTTTTTGTTGTTGTTGTTTGTTTGTTTTTGAGACTAGGTCTTGCTATTTTTGCCCATGGGACCACAGGCTCACGTTGCCTGGGGTACCACAGACTCAAGCAATCCCCAGCCTCAGTTTCCCAGGTAGCTGGGATTACAGGTGCACACCACCACATCCAGCTATTTTTTTGGGACTAGGTCTCCCGATGTGCCCCTGGTGGGACTTGAACTGCGATCCGAGGCCCTGGCTGTGGCTTCCTAGGCTGCCACCTACAGGCATGCACCCCCATGCCTGGCCCCAGTCCAGGTTTTAGGCAGACTTGAGCTGGGTGTGGTTCTGTGCTGCTTTCTGCTCCATGTTTGCTTGGTTGATGGCCTAGGGAACTATGGCATTCCAGCATTGACTTCTAGAACCTGTGTCCACACTGCCACCACTGTTGCCATGTAGCTGAGGCTGCCATTGTGTTGTGTGGGTACTTCCTATGTTTAATGCCTTATATGCTTTGTCTCATCGTCTTCAAGTCCTGTGAGACAGATGCTCTTATTCTCCCCAGTTTAGAGAAGAAGATAATGGTAGGAAGGTTAACTAGCTTAAGAAAAGGTGTTTGCAACCTCACATTCTGGTAATCTCTTATTCAAGCAGGAAAATAGGTGCAGGACTTCGTGCTGGTGGAGATATGGGTGTTTAGTTCCAACACCTTGAATGAGGCCTGTGTGGGCTCAGTGGCAGGCCAAGTGGTGCTCCTGTGTTTAAGAAAGATGCTGCTTTCTTTTTTTTTTGTTGTTTTTTTTTTTTTTTTTTTTTTTTTTTTTTTTTTTTTTTTTTTTTTTTTTTTTTTTTTTTTTTTTTTTTTTTTTTTTTAGATTAGGTCTTGCTATTTTTGCCCATGGATTTGCAGGCTCACATTGCCCAGGGTACCACAGACTCAAGCAAACCCAGCCTCAGTTTCCCAGGTAGCTGGAGTTACAGGAGTGCACCACCACATCAGCTTTATTTTTGGAAACTAGGTCTCTCTACGTGCCCCTGGTAGGACTTGAACCATGATTCCTGGCTCCAGCTGTGGCTTCCTAGGCTGCCGCTTACAGGAATGCACCACCATATCCTACCAGATACTGCTTTCTGTTGCCCCATACCAAGCCAGCTAAGCAAGCTCTAGGCCCTCTTCACAGGACTCCAAAGGGCCAGCAAGGTGAATCACAACTAGCTTCTCTAGTTGTGCTGCTCCCTAAAATAAGATATCCTTTGGTAGAAATTGTCCTTAGAAATGGATCAGTGAAATTATAAGTAGCCTTGACCCCCATTTGTCCGCCAGAACTGAAGCGACATATCTCTGGGTCACTGTGTGACCTAGAGCACAGCAGGCCCAAAACCCCTTGCTTCTAAAGATTAGCAGGACCCTGGTCTTAGCTTGGTGTCAGTTGTCACTCCCCCTCCCCCCCCATGAGGAGCAGAGAGGAGCTGCATACCCTGCCCTGCTTGCTGTCCTTCCTGGATACAGCAGACCCTGTTCTTTGCTTTCCTCCTTGACTCCTGCCTCCATGGCCGTCGGACTGGCACGAGTTCATAGCATTGGCATGGAAGGTTGAAAATACCTCATAGTTCCTGGTATGGGCCTGGTGTTAAGGCTGGGCTGTGGATGGACAGCTGGTCTCTGCCTGATGCAGACACATTCCCCCTTGTACAGGCCATATCCCCTTCTCAGGGTTGCTGAAGGCAGAGACTCAGAGGTTAGCCCAGCCTGATTCTGAGCAGCACTATCATTCCCTTAATTAGCCTGGCTTCAGGCCATTTCTCTGCCAGCTCTGATAGGAGAGTGCTGCACAACTTCTGGAAGATGTCAGTCCAGCCCAGAAGGGCCTCTGGTCAGTACTGAGGCTTTGTCTTCCTTCTAAAAATTTTTTTCTCTTAAGTCTTCTTTTGTTTTCCCTTTTAATTCCAATCTGAGAAGTCTTTTATCAGGAGAAATGGACCACATCCAGGAAGAAGATTAGAATTTTATTCAAAACATGAACTCCCTCTGAAGTATCTTTCTTCCTCAGCTTCCAGGCAGAGACAGAGGCAGACATGCTGGCCGGCCTTAGCTGGGGAGAGGTCCTTTTTGTCTCCTCTAGTCCCCTGCCAAGGATCAGGAGCCAGATCAGGCTCTGCCTTGCTCAGTACCCAGAGTTTGGGTAAAAGTTCCCAGGGGTCAAATGGGCCTTGAGAGTGAAACAGGATGATGCTCACCACAAATTTGCAGGGAGGGGGTGGAAATCCCTCAAAGCACAAATCCTACAGATAAAGAGTTAGAGCCTGGTCTTCTGGTATGCAGGAGTCCCAGGAGCTCATGCTCAGATGTGGTCTTAAGGCCGTACCCAAATGCCCCTGTCCCCATCACAGAATCCTTCCTGGGTGAGCAGGAAGATTCTTATTGAAATCTTTGCTTTTCTTAAGACTGTGTTGTCTATAGCCTGGAGTCTGGAGCCGAGGCACCCTAGACTTATAGGGTGACCTAACCAAGCCTTTACAAGGGAGGTTAACCATATCTTAAGGCTGTCACTGAGCCCTTGTGAGTGCCTGTCTCTGGAGCAGGCAGGGAGAACTGTGGCAGGGCTCTTACTTGGCTGCCACTTGTTTCATTGGCCTTTGCCCCAGTTTACTTAATCTTTAAATGATAACTCCATCTTAAACCTGGGCATATTTGGGATTTAAGCAAACTCTGTTTAAGCCAAGAACAAGCCCAGTGCCACACTTAGCACCTTTTGTGCAGCCCCCATGTAGGGGCTCAGCAGCCACTCCCTCCTTGGAACTTCCCCATGGCTCATCTCTTGCTAGGTCCATGCTCAGGCTCAGGGCAGGCAGGGCCTGGACAAAGGGGCACTTTTCACAAAGCCTGATTCTTTCTCCTTTCCCACAGGGTGCTCGGGGTAATGATGGCCAGCCAGGCCCTGCAGGGCCTCCGGTAAGCTCCTTCACCCCTGGCAAGCTGTCTTGAACCCTGTTCACAGCCAGCTCTACAACTTGCTCAGCGGCTTCTGCTGGAAACAGGGATTTTCCTCATGTCACTTGAGCATGTTGATATCAAGTTTTGAAGCAAAAGCTCATTTTTCTCAGTCACCCTTGTGGCAGAGTTATTGGGAGGGATGTTAAGGTAGGAGTGTAAGGGTTGCCTGACTCTTACCATGAATATTGTCCCAGACTTGCTCTGCTTGTGAAGTTAGACCTGGGGACATTGGGGATGCCCCAGGGACTTTCAGCCATAATGACTGTGAGCAAGTTCAGGACTGAGTGGGGAAGGCATGGGAAGCATAGGGTGCTGGCAAAATTGGTACCCAGAAATGGCATTTACCTCTCTACCCCTTTCTTCCTTCAGGGTCCTGTTGGTCCTGCTGGTGGACCTGGCTTCCCTGGAGCTCCTGGTGCCAAGGTATATGCCCCTATGGGTCAGATTGGGAGGGTTCCTTTCCTGATCGTCCTCTTAGCTGATTGTCTACCCCCCCCCCCTACTTTTGGGGAGTGTCTTCCACCTCCATCCCACCCCAACCCCCACCCACTCCCACTGGTGCTCTCTGTGGAGGCAAGGAAAAAACAGATGTTTCACAAAGTTATCAGCAGAGAGGAAACGTAAGATGGTGTGGTAAAAAACTGGAGGTACAATTACAACTTCAGAGCTGGAAAAGGCAGATAAGATGAGGAGACACAGGAGAACTGGGTGAGATGGTCAGGATGGAAGGAAAGTAAGTGAGACTAAGAAGATTCTAGATGCTGAAGCAGGTTGGAGGGAAGAGGGCCTGGGCAGGGAGGAGGTTCCTTGCCTTCCTCTTGCCCCTTCCATTTCTGCTGTCTGAGGGGGTTGGCTCTCCTTCCAGGTCTCCTTAATTGAGTTTTTCCAAGGATTAATAATAGCGGCCAGTGGGAGGCCAGTGGGACAGCCCACCCAGTGGCATGTCCCTGGGAATTCTCTCAGGGGCAGCCTGAGATGAATGTGGAGCCTCCCTGCTGCCTCTGGCATCAGGTTGCTTCTCCCCTCCTTGGGGTTTCCATGACAACCAGACAGTGTCTGAGGCCCTGGAGCTGGTGAAGGAGACCATTGTGAAGAGGGACAACGGAAGGTGAGGGGGCTTGACCTTTAGAAAATAATAATTACCAAAGTGAAGCAGGAATGTTCTGAGAAGAAACCTGAGAGGCTCTGCCCTCTCTCCAGGTCAGCAACCCTCCCCAGGGACTCTGCTGTCTGTGGAGCCCAAATGGAAGCCAGTGGAGCTCTCAGAAAAATGAAAATAAAAGCAGAGGCTGTGGGGGTGGGGCAGGGGCACTGCCAGACAGCAGTCTAAGGAGCAAAAGTGGAGTTGAGGTGCCCAGCTCACACCCCTGGCTTTCCCACTCACCTCACATGACCAGATGCGGGCTGCTGGTGTCTTGGGTTTAGGAGGACCTCCCTTTCCTCAATGAAAGGAAGAAATAGGTGGAAATGGGAAGTAGAGCCAGCTGGTCATCTCAGCTGCTCCTTGATAGCATGCAGGGTCTCTGGGGGTGATTTATGGGGGAGAAGAAATGGAGGGTAGAGTGGCTAGGTATGAGTCCTCAGGTGGTGGAGCTCAGCTACTGCCCACGAGGGAACCTGGGGGACATTTGTGTTCTGGTGCAGGGCGGGTGCATCTGCAGTGGGCCCTACTCTCTGCTGGCCCTGTATTTTCCTCACTCTGTCCCTGCCTGTCTCTTTTCAGGGTGAAGCTGGCCCTACTGGTGCTCGTGGTCCCGAAGGTGCTCAAGGTCCCCGGGGTGAACCTGGTACTCCTGGGTCCCCTGGGCCAGCCGGTGCCTCTGTAAGTGCAGCTTTGCTCTGGTCCGAGGGTCTGTAGTCTTTTACCTTGGCACTTATGCCATGTTCTTTGCTGTGAGAGATGTGTTGCCCCATCACCATGTCTTCATGCTGATCCAGCATTTGACCTTGCCCCACTCCTACCCCATGCTGGTCACTAAAGAGCAGCCCCCTTCTGTCTCTTATTCTTGTGCAATATATCTGGGTTGTGCAAGAACAGACAACAGCTGCCTCTGGACCTGGGGCACTGGAGTACTGGAAGGTAACTGGGATATATTCTTTGCTACTTATTTTATAGTGACACCATTTCCTTTTTTAGGGTAACCCTGGAACTGATGGAATTCCTGGAGCCAAAGGATCTGCTGTGAGTGTTCCCCTGGACTTGGATCATTCGAGTGGGGATTGTGTTCCTCAGCCCTCTTCTGATGTGCCAACCTCTGCTCACCTGACAGGGCGCGCCTGGCATTGCTGGTGCACCTGGCTTCCCCGGGCCCCGCGGTCCACCTGGTCCTCAAGGTGCAACTGGTCCTCTAGGCCCGAAAGGTCAGGCGGTAAGAACCCAGAGTTAACTGCAGGACCCACTGTCACTCCTGGAATCAACCCCCACATCTTGCCTTCACTGATATCAGTATCCCTCACTGGGCACCTTTAAGTGGTTTTGGCGGCAGGGGCGGGTTCTGTGGAGAGAACACAGTGTGAGAACCCACCTCTCTCTTTTGTTAAGGGTGAGCCTGGTATTGCTGGCTTCAAAGGTGAACAGGGGCCCAAGGGAGAACCTGTGAGTATCCACCCCACCCATGGTCTCCTATGCTGCTGCCCGTCCATCTCCTCCCCAACCCTACTCCCTAATCAGGGCCTCTCAGGCTAGAGCCAGAGAAGGCAACAAAATGGAGGGGGAGGGGAACCCTCCCATCTCTGATTTAACCAGTTTGAACTTTACACCTTCTCCTTTCCTGCTGAGCCCTCTCTGTTCTTCTCCAAGTCCCCCAGCCCTGAAAGTCCAGGCTGCTTCAAAAGCTCCAAGACCAGGTGGATACTCTCTTTTCTTTTGTGCTGGTTTTCAGGGTCCTGCAGGCCCTCAGGGAGCCCCTGGTCCTGCTGGTGAAGAAGGCAAAAGAGGTGCTCGTGGTGAACCTGGTGGTGCTGGACCTATTGGTCCCCCTGGAGAGAGAGTAAGTGGGTGAAAGGCTCTCATTTTCACTGTGCTTATGGCTCTGTGTCCCCACCATATTCTGTGGTCTGGAGTTCACACTTCTCCTTTCTCTACTTGCAACCTTGGAGAAGAGGTCCCTTCCTGTTTGTCCCCTCCAACCCCAGTATGGCATAAAACAACCCAAGCTCCTTCCCAGAAAGACCCTCAGAGTTAATCACTCAGATTTTTGCAGACACGAACTACTGCTCCCTAGAAACTACAGTTGATGGGGGATCACATGGACCCTTAGCATCTTACTGGGATTCCTGCAGGTATGGTGGAGTCAGCCATTCTGACTCCCTGCTTCTCCTTCCCATTTCTCCCTAGGGTGCTCCTGGCAATCGGGGTTTCCCAGGCCAAGATGGTCTGGCAGGTCCCAAGGTGAGTAGAGAAGAGGTGTTGGGATCCCTTCCTGCATCCCTCATCAAATGGTTTTCTGCTGATTCTGTCTTCTCTCATGTAGGGAGCCCCTGGAGAGCGAGGCCCCAGTGGCCTTGCTGGTCCCAAGGGAGCCAATGGTGACCCTGGTCGCCCCGGAGAACCTGGCCTTCCCGGAGCCCGGGTAAGCAACAGAGCCTTGTTTGTCCCGGGTTTCAAACACTAAGCAGAAAGATCCCTCAGACCCTTCCCCGCCTGCCCCCTCCAACCTTGTGCTGCCAGGATTGGGGTCCTTGGGCTGCTCTCACAGCCATTTTCTTCTCGCTTCTGAACAAAGGGTCTCACTGGGCGTCCTGGTGATGCTGGTCCTCAAGGCAAAGTTGGTCCTTCTGTAAGTTCAACATCTGGGGCTGTGGGGGTTGGAGGGTTTCCTTGTGGGGAGCAGCTTTTGATAACTGGGGAGAGGAATAGGAATAGATGGCGTATTTTGTCTGTGCAGGTGCTGTGAACTCCTAAAATGCCACATATTTACACATTTGAGTCTCATAGGAAGACAAAACCTGAGTATACTTCAGGGCCAGAACTTGTCAGCTTTGTCGTCAGGGGTTCTGTGTACATGGTGTAGCTGTTGCTTATCAACTTGACCAACCTTCATTCTGTGTGTCTGGCCAGTATCTGGCCCTACCCTTTCACATCCAGGGGCACACAGAAACTGCTAGATGGATGGATGTGGTCACAGTGTCCATGTTCTGGGAATAGTGTCCTCTCTTCTAGGGAGCTCCTGGTGAAGATGGTCGCCCTGGACCTCCAGGCCCCCAGGGGGCTCGTGGGCAGCCTGGTGTCATGGGTTTTCCTGGTCCCAAAGGTGCCAATGTAAGTAACTAGCTGTCCTTCCATTTCCTTTCTCAAGAGCTGCCTGCCTCCCTGATCCTGGGGTGGGAGTTGGGTGGTGGCCCCTGAACTGCTCACTGAGGGCAGTGATGAACAGAAGGTTGGACTCCTTGGCCTCCTGGTCCTGCAGGCATGCTTGTGATCTGGGGAGGCCCAGGACCCTCAGAGCCAAGACATTGTCCCCTGGGGCAGTGCTATCAGCTGATACTTGGTTTTAGTTTTTGCTATTCATTCAGGCCATGGCCCAAACCCCAGTCTACTCTGACTGGTTTTCCACCTAGATCCTCTCCTTCATGGTCTTGCACTTTTTCCTCCAGGGTGAGCCTGGCAAAGCTGGTGAGAAGGGACTGGCAGGTGCACCAGGCTTGAGAGTAAGTGTTCCTCCCCACTGCCCACACCTGGGCATTTGCTGCACACCTGTGAGGGGAGGGAGGCTGTCTCCATGGCACAGTCCTGTGGTCTCCAGTCAGTGGTGAGGGGTCCTATGGCTGAGCCCATGCTGCTGCTGACCCTTCAGGAATTGCTGCTAACAAGGAAGTCTCCTTCCCTGAGAAAGATCAAGGGAAAAGGAGAGGGCCAGCAAGGGAAGGGAGAGGCGGACTGGGAGTTCAGGTGGGGGACTGTGGTAGTGTAAAACCTCTGAGCCACAGTGTAGGGCCTGCCCATCCAGGGGGGTCTCAAAAAGAAGTCATCAGAGCGTTCTTTCTTTCTCCTCTAGGGTCTTCCTGGCAAAGATGGTGAGACAGGAGCTGCTGGACCCCCTGGGCCTGCTGTAAGTATTGACCTACTTCTTCAGATAACCCCATGGGCAGGGGACCTCAGGACTACACATTGATGGGTATGGATCTGGGTTGACCCCTAGCAACAGAGCCAAGGTAGGGGTCCCAGACGGCAGTGTAGATCCCAGCCTTGGAGGTTGGAGTGCACATAATTGGTAGGGGTATGGCAAGGCAGTATGCGCCTGGTTCAGACAGTGTAGCCAGGTGTCTGGTCCACTCTCCTGCCAGTGTCTCCCAGGCTCCTTGAGCTAGGCCCTCAGGTTCTCTGGAGTGCTGGCTTAGCTGCCTTTTTTCCTCTACAGGGGCCTGCTGGTGAACGAGGCGAGCAGGGTGCTCCTGGACCCTCTGGATTTCAGGTGGATATCTTGACCTGCTTTCTCCTCAGTCCCTTCCCACTGCTGGGGCTCTCTGGGGTAGCAGTAGGTGCTGTGGTGAAGGGCCCATTTAAGATGGACCAGGAGAAGGGGCTTCCCAGCACCCCTGGTGCTCTTTGTCACTGCCTCTTGGGGTCTGCCCTCTGCCAGGCCTCCCTGGGTGACTGGAAAGCAGACTCACTCCCTGGCTAACACATGGCACTTTGGCCTCTAGGGACTTCCTGGCCCTCCTGGTGCCCCAGGTGAAAGTGGAAAACCAGGTGACCAGGTGAGTGTGGGGCTCTTGGAACCTGCATGGGAAGGTCTCCCATGCACAAGGAGCTTTGGAATGTCCAGACCTGCCCTTGCTCCATGGATAGGATCTGCACTCAGCCCCCTCTGGAGGGATGTTTAGCTTTGGTGCTTGAGTGCCAGAGTCTCTGCTCTTTCTCACCTTCTTCTGTGCTCCCCAGGGTGTTCCTGGTGAAGCTGGAGCTCCCGGCCTTGTGGGTCCCAGGGTAAGTGCCCTGTGGGTCACATCTGGGTGGTGTCCCCAGCTGCTCTCTCCCCTTGCAGTTCTTCCAGCACCTCCCAACAGCCCAACTGCCCTTGGTTTTGGGACTCCACTCTGTCACCTGACTCCCTGGTTCTCCCTGGGTCTCCTGGTTTCACCCATCCCTGTGGCCTCATTGCTCCTTGATGTATGTACCACAGGGTGAACGAGGTTTCCCAGGTGAACGTGGCTCTCCTGGGGCCCAGGGCCTCCAGGGTTCCCGTGGCCTCCCTGGCACTCCCGGAACTGATGGTCCCAAAGTAAGTGAAGTTGCTTTGCTGGAGGGTTCCTCCGGCCAGCCCTGGAGTTCCTGATGAGGGGAAGGAGGAGGAGGAGGGCTCCTGGGAACAGTTAAGACTTGAAGGAGGGAAGAGTGGGAGATGAGACAGAAGGAAAGGGGCTTTGGGGCACCAGGGTCCTTGGGATGCTACCACCATTAACTCCTGCTCTCCCACCCAGGGTGCATCTGGTCCAGCTGGGCCCCCTGGGGCTCAGGGCCCTCCAGGTCTTCAAGGGATGCCTGGTGAGAGGGGAGCAGCTGGAATTGCTGGACCAAAGGGAGACAGGGTAAGTATTGGATTGGAAGTGCCTCCCAGTATGACTTTATTTCCTCAACCTGTGCTCCCCCCACAATGCCAGGGCAAGGTTCCCAGTTACTCTTTACTCAAGGGACTTAGAGACTTCTTTCCAAAACTGTCTATTTTTCCTTCATATTAATTGAACAATGTTCTCTGTGTTGTATTTTCTTGAGATGAGGCTGGTTTACAATTCTGTGTGACCAGAAGCTCAGATTCCTGCCCTCAGGTTCTGTCAGTGGTTTTGTCGGTGACTCAATCCAATTGGTCTTGCCACTCACCCTTTGAGCCAGCAGTCTCTCTGGGAAGAACATTAGTTCTCCCTGGAGAATTCCCTAGGTTCACATCCAACCAGCGTGAGGCTACAGTGGCAAAGGGGGTCTTGGAGTAAGCCCCTGAGGTGACCTGTTTTCTCTCCCCTACAGGGTGATGTTGGTGAGAAAGGCCCTGAGGGTGCCCCCGGGAAGGACGGTGGACGTGTAAGTGGAGGCTGGTTGTCAGGCTCTGGGGGACCAGGATGGGGACAGATAAAGGGAATTCCGTGGTCTGCAGCCCTGCTCTCTGGGAGGGAGGGGCCGAGTTTAGCTCAGTCTGTGGACTGGACCACTGCAGGGCCTTTCCTGTCAAAGTGGGTGCCACCTGGTGAGGGGGGATCTGAGGGCCATGGGATGATGCTTGAAAGGCTATGGGTGTGGGCCCTCAGAACCCATGCTGGGCTCCAAGTCCCTGGCACTGCTCTCTACTTTCTCACCTCACCCTCTTCTCTCCTCAGGGTCTGACTGGTCCCATTGGCCCCCCTGGCCCAGCTGGTGCCAATGGAGAGAAGGTGAGTGTTGGCTCCTCCATGTCTCTACTCCCTCATTGAACCTCCTTCTCATGTTTTGCCAAAATGCTACTTTGCCTCATCAGCTCTCACCCTCCTGCCCATCAGGGACTATAAGCAGTGAAATGGGCAGGGGGTGGGGGTACCTAATGACCCAGTGGAGTGGAGCCTTTGACTGGGGAGTGATGCTTCCAACAAAGTCCTGATGTGGGTGCAATTGTGGGCTGAGCAACAGGGAGCAAACAAGTTGTGGAACGAGGTGGGGTCCAGAGCCCTCATCCATGGCTCTGGAGGGGCCCTCCTCTGACCCCACCTCCCTGAGTCATGGCTCTTGTCCTACCTCCCCACTTTAGGGAGAAGTTGGACCTCCTGGTCCTGCAGGAACAGCTGGTGCTCGTGGTGCCCCGGTGAGTGTCTGCTCCCCACGCCCACCCACTCAACCTAATGGTCCCAGGGCCCCTGGGTGCTGCTCTGGGACACTCAGGGGAGCTGCTCTGCCTTCTCAGCCTGGCCCTGTGGTGCAGACACTGGCCCCTCCCCTGTTGCTGGGTCTGGGGTGGGAAGAGATGAGAAGCAAAGGAGAAGGTACACCACTTCCAAGATAAGATCAGAGGGAAGTCTTTGGGTTCAGAGCCTCTGCCCAAGAGGGACTTTCTGATCTGGTCCCTTCACAAAGGACTGAGCCTCCTCTCTGAGGGTCATGTGGAGGGGCTGCACCAGGCCAGCAGGAATCCTGGGCTTGAGGGAGGAGGCAGGGCAGGGACTTATCCCTCCTGGCTCCCTTCTCTCACAGGGTGAACGTGGAGAGACTGGACCCCCTGGACCTGCTGGATTTGCTGGTCCTCCTGTGAGTATCTCGATATCCTCTACTCCCACATCTCCACCCAGGCCTGTCTCTTCTCTGGTGCCCTGGGGCATCTTGCAGACTACTAGGGAGGAAGGAAGGGGTAAGATTTATTTATTCTTTTTATTTTTATTTATTTATTGATTGATTTTTGAGACTAGGTCTCGCTATTTTTGCCAGTGGAATTGCAGGCTCATGTTGCCCGGGGTACCACAGACTCCAGCAATCCCCAGCCTCAGCTTCCCAGGTAGCTGGGATTACGGGCGTGTACCACCATGCCCAGCTATATTTTTTTGGAACTAGGTCTCACTACGTGCCCCAGGCAGGACTTGGACCACGATCCCTAGCTCCAACCACTTCATAGGCTGAAGCTTACAGACACAAG
>PVHY01023463.1:0-20928 GCA_004024945.1 Uropsilus gracilis
AATTAATTAATTAATTAATTAATTAATAGCTTTGTAGGACCAGTTGAGAAAAGGGTTCAGGGAAGACTACTTCTGTTAGGACACAACTGCTTCATTCAACATCATTAAAGAAAATAATTTTTGCATACCATTTTGCTTTTCTAGAGCTCTATAAAAAATCTTAAATAAAACAACTATATTTCTTATCTATAGGCCATAAACTTGGAGTCTTGCAAAACACATGTGTTCAAAATGTCATAAACCCAAATAAATCCTTTCGTAGCAGCAATGCTGACATTCAATTCTCAAGTACATAATACCCTTTTTACCATAATGGAAAATTGTATCTCTTCTATGACTGTTGAAGTTAGTAGGGCTATATGATCCACCATATTTTTTATTTTAGCTTTTTTACAACTAAGAAAGAGAGCCTAGTGAGTCAACTTGTTCTATTTTACACGGTATTTTTTATGGCAATGCCTGGGCAAGATATCCTAACTCTCAAGATAAGGTCTTCCCAGTCTATTCAGATGCTTCTTACTGGAAGACATTTAAAAAAAAGAAAATAACAGAATAATTTTGCATAATGATATTGCAAACCCTGTAAATATGTGAGGATCTTAGAGGTTTTTCTCATAGACTAGCTGAGCAGGAAAAAAACTTGCATTTTCCAAGCCCCTGTTACATGCTAGAAGACAGCTTTGTTAGAATAATCTTGTGTGCCCACATGCCTGGTTCAGGCATGTTGACGGGCACCCAGCTCCCAGCTATCCAACCTGTCACGCTTCTTTCAGGGTTCAGGGAGTGCAAGGTAGGGGGGCCCTGCCACCTGCCAGGGTATGGGGAGCAGCTGGGAGTGCCCCCCAGACACTATACCATGAGGTGGCCAGGGTAGCCCTGCCCACACACTCAGTTCAGCCATGCTGCCGGGCACTGAGTCCCCCCGCACCAGCTGCACGGGCTAGCCAGGGTTAGTGGGTGGTAGGTGTCATTCCCTCTGGTGGTCTCCAAATCCAGTCAACCCTCAGCAGAAGCGACTAAATCAGCAATTCAACAGCAGTTACACACAAATACAGAAGTGAAAACCAAAGAAGTATTTCCGTAACAACAGACATGTCAGATCCATGGATACAGGACTATAAGACTGATTATAGAGACAAACTACCTTAGAAATACAACCACTGTGATCCACAATGATGGGAACAGAATTTCCCATTGAGAAATGCCTTCAGCATGATCAAAGGACTCCCCCCCCCTCCACTTTAGGGGATGAGGAAAGCCACAGAGGTGGGCATTGGCCCCACGACGAATCAGACTAACCATATGCCAGGGCCTATCTCGATCGAAAAAATGGTGCACAAACTGGGCAGGAGAAACACTTCCAACACCAGTAACCAGAACTACAAAACAAAGAAGGAGCAAAATATGACAGAAGATGGGCCGGAGCAGCTGACCAGAAAGACAGAGGAGGCACTGAAAGAACACAATCATGTATGAACTGGTGGCCAGCAGCAAAAAGACACTTGGAAAACTAAGCACAGGCCACTGTGTCCCAGGAAACCACATCCACACCAGACAAAAGGACATTTCTACAGGAAAGAAAAGGAAGAATCCAAGGGACTAAAAATTAAACAATAAATGGCAGTAAAAGAAGAGATGGAGCGACCAGGGAGGTGGGATGGGAGAGGGGGAGGAACATCCAAAGGGCAAATGGAAACAAAACTTATTCAATAAAAACAATATATTATTAAAAAAAACATAAAGACTTAAAATTTAAAAATAAAAAAGAATATTCTCGTATATTGTTTCACTTAATCTTTGAAAGGATTCTGAGATGAAATGTGATTATTTCCATATTACAGAGGAGGAACTAAGAACAGAAAATTAAGAATATAGTAGCTCCCCAAATTTATACACATTGCATAACTACTTGATCTTTGTCATTAAAATCCAATACTGCCTTAAAATAAAGTGTGATCTCTTTCTTTGGGCTGTGCCAACAAGCAATTGTTCAAGAACCCATCAAGCGAACAATTGTTTGAGAAGTCATGGTGGTGCTGAAAACTGGCAATAATGGATTTTTAGCAGGAGAACAGAATCTGTCAGTACTCTTTCCATTCTTTCTAGAGACTCAGGACCAAAAATGTATAATCAAAAATAGTTAAAGTTCACTAACACTAGTAAACTCCTTTCTCTAACCATTACTCATATTCTTCCCATAAAAATCCGTGCCTCTGTCCCTCTATGAGATCTTTTAGTTTTCTATCTGAGCCAAGCTACTCTGAACTATTTAATTTCAAATAAACATATCTTGCTTTTTAGTAACCTCCTTAAATTTTAATAAATTCTATGGTTAATAAATTCATTAATAAAGGTTAATAAATTCGATGTTTTTTTCCAAAGTATGCTTTTACTGTTACATCTAGTGAAATATGGGGATATACCACTTCAATTTACTAAGATTCATATTAATAAATTAAAATCATACTAACGTTTGCAGAGGACACTAATTCAATGTTTTACTACACATGAAATTTCATACCAGGCCCATCACACATACCCACATAAGATTAGTGGAGATTTCCATTTTATGTCTTTATATTTCATATACAGTCATGGCATCCAGTTGTTGCTATTTCACTTTTCATTTGTAAACTCAACCATAGTGGCACATTAGCCACAAAGGCACAATCTCTCTCTGGAGTAGACAACTTCTTGCTTTGACCCTGTGTAAACTGGTAAAATTTTATTTCCCAGTTTCCTCATGAAGCTGTTTCTCAGAGACTTAAACAAGGGACATGTGGGTAACTTAGAATAGTGACTGGAACATAATGTTTTTTCAAAAAAAGTTACTATTATAGTTCAACAGTTTTATAAAATTATTTGATTAAATCTATAGTGAGTAATGTCTGTTTGTATGAATAGTTTGGTCATTTCATTGTCCACCAACTGCAATTTCAGATTTGTATTTGTTACTAGTCCATTTTGCCCCTATTAACTCGAGACTTTATAATCCCCTCAAAGTTTGCTTGTGCAGTGACTGTTCATTAATGTGATCTGTGAGTTCATCCTATTGAAAAATTTTTAACAAATTGGAACATCGCAAAACTATTGTCACTTTTATAAGAAATGCTTTATAAAAATGAAAGGCTACCTTCATAAATATAAATAATAATTTATTTACATATGTTGACACCAACAGATTTTACTTCGTTCTTTACCAATTCTTTTTTTTAATCCATTTCTTCTTCCCCCTGGAAAGTGCCAATTAGTGCCAGAGATGGACCAGACAGAAGTTTGTTTTAAGTCATGGTTGTGAATGAAAACAAATTCTTTATCACATCAAAGCACAACAAAATTTTCACATGTTGACCACAACTATTTTCCCGTAAGTGTCTGAGCTCTTTAAACGAGTATATTCCCTGGAGGACAGGAAATCTGCATGGTCACAGTGGCGGCCATGTCACTGAGCGGTGAATCTCGCAGTTAGATTCTTAGTAAGAAGTAAGGAGGACGGCCGTAACGACTTGGAGGTGGGTATGTTCTTTAATAATACTCCACTGAAATGAAAATGATTTCCTTCATTTTCTAGGTTTTGGATGAGAAATTGCTGGGATTAGAATACCATTATAGACTTTTAGATAGGCTCCGTTTGACCTATTTCTCCGATAATGACAATGGTATTGGAAAATTAACTATTAATTCAGAGGTAGCCTTAAAGAATAGGAACTTAAGTATTTTTAAAGAACCAAAACCCAGAGTTAAAGGTCACAGAGAAGGTGAGAATCAGAGTCATACTCACCCTGCACAACTGAACTAGCATCAGGAACTGGCCTGCCCTTAACCACACTAACGACATAAAGCAACGCTGATTGACAGGAGCTCTTCCATTTGTGGGAATTGACTTGAATCACTTGAGATCTTTATTTTAATGATGATTGACAGTTAAAGTATCTCTCTAGCAAGAAGTTTTCCTGCTCTGACATTCAAAAATCTATGTCACAAGCTCCAAGAAAATGTGCCAGATGGTAATGATCAGTTGGGAATTTATGGTTGCTAAGTACATCTCTGCCCGTTATTAAGATACAGTTCAAAATTTGGGAATGCAGGAAACACCTTCCAATGACCAAGTCTTATTTTTACATAAGAACGCAAAATAACTATTTAACTTTCTTTTATACAAATCACAATTATATTTGATAAGGACAATCATGCTAAATAACTGGGAATGGCCGAAGCTAGGTAAGTGCCTCAGCTGTAAAATAAGACAATGAAAAACAAAGAAAAAATAGAAAACATTATCTTTCATGTCGATATTTCATTCCACTTCAAAGATAAGGCAGCATTTACTTTTTATTCTCTTTGGGAGTAGGGAGAGCATTATGTGGGAAGATTCTTTTTGTATAATATATATTATGTATTTACAGATACTTTTTTTTTTACCTGTTACTAATACCTGGAATTTTTATTTGGTCTGTTTCTACTAGAGCTACTAGAATAACTATCAGGAGAAATCAATTTAATTTCACAAATATCTAACTAATAAAGTTCCACAAGGAACATAATAGGCATGGGTAAGGGAGGTTTACTTGTCAAAGAATGTATGATTCAAAAGAGGTGAGAAATGTTTAAAAATAGTCAAATCACAAGGTAAAAGGAAGCTAATACCAGTAAAACCAGAGGTTGCCAGAGGTTATAAATCCTGACTCACAATTCACCAACTCTATGAGCATGGGCAGGCTACAGGAGCTGTCTTCATGTTCTAGAAAATGTTAATAGAAAGTTTATCACAGGTTTTATGTGAGGATTAAATTAATGAGTAGTGCAAGTTCTTAAACTGGCAAATAACCCTACTGGCTCTTCCTACCATTACTTACTCAATTTAAGTGGTATTTGTTTCAGAGGAAAGACATAGTATGTTCCACCAAGAGGTTCAGAAAATGCTTGCAAGGAGAAATGGTAGGATTTGGAATGGGTCTCTAAAAATGGGCAAAATTATAAGGGAGAAGGAATACTGTAAAGAATAGTACAGAAGTAGAAAAGTTTAAAATGTAAAAGTTTAAAAGCAGCAAAGCAATGCTGGCTCGTGGAAATATGATGTTTTTGTACAGAGGGAAGAAGGAAATTTGTCAAAGAAGCTTGAAATTGCCCATGAAAGAATATCCCAGGATTTTAACAGGAAGATATCTGGAGGGTGGGCTATTCTCCAAGCAATCTACATGCAGATATTGACAAAAGGTAAGAAAACCCAACACATCTTCTAGACACAGTGACTCAGAATCCTAAGCCGATTTTGAGGATAGGCAGATGTGTCTCAGGAGAAATGGAAACTTGCATTTGAATAAATGGAGTATGAGATGTCAGATATCTGTGTAGACAATCGATAATGTTTGTAACTGACCCAAGAGGGAGGTCTAAAAAGCAAACTGTGGTCAGCTTGTAAGCACACAGTCTTTGCTTCTCAGATTTTTTGGAAATGGAAATGCTAGACTTTAAAGTCACTTTCCTACTATCCTATGATTCACCATTTACAACAGTGAAATCCTAATTCATAGTTTCTGGTTCATATTTTCATAAGGTTGCAGGGATTTCTTTCATTAAAATGAAGTAAAAAATATTCAATATTCACTTGTCTCCACCCTCCAGGACTTCCAGATAGTGATTTCCAACCTGACTCACCATGAATGGTATTAGAAACCTGAGCCCCTTACTCATAGCCATTCCATAACTCTTTCTGCTATTGGAGGCTTCCATCTGAGTGCAACTGATCCATTGGTTCTTGCACAGACCTGTGCCACAGATTACTAACAGGTGACAGTGAGTATAGACCCAGCTTTTAAAAAAATAAAAAGGAATGGGGTATAAAAAACAAATTGCCACAACTTAAATTGCACATAAAATTATAAGGCCAAGGAACTATGATATTGTGCAAGTTATGACAGTTAAAATCACCCTCTTTTCCTTATGAGGAAAGTGGGTGTGATAATAGTGTCATCCCCAAAGGAGAGTAGTAAAGATTAGATGAGATAACCCATGTAAATGCTGAGCATAGTACCAGGCGATAAATATGCCTGCTATTTTGATTTGATGCCTCTCTGCAGCTGACTAGGATATATGTGGCATATAAAGTGATCACTAGAGAGAACAAAAAGCTAACTGATTATACACTCAAAAGAGACAAGAAAGAGTAAAACTGCTGCAGAAATTTATTTCTTAGTCCAGACATTGGTAGGTTTCTACATTGCTTGTGCTATAACTTAAGCAATCAAATCCAGGAGGTTGTGTTTTTTTTTTTTTTTTTTTTTTTTAGAAAAATAACAGCATTTTATAAATATAACCTCTCTAAGAATTTTATAATGCTAGATGCTTTTATATTACAATAGTTTGTATAATATTATATACTGTGGCTAGAGTTTAAATAGTTTCTCCACCTGAAAAATAATTTTTAAGCAGAACTTGTTTCAAAGTCTGATACAAGCTATGATACATTTTACATTGCAGATCCCCTATTCCCTCCAAAAATACTGTGAGCATCTAGCATCATCATCCCAATGTGCAAATCACCCTTCATCACACTCTGACTTCTGAATAAATATAACATGAAAATTGCATTTCCCCTCAAATTTATAGTAGTTATCTTAGAAATAACCCTCAGTTTTGCACTACTTAAATTTGAGTCTTAATGATATTATGAATATAACTCAAACTAAGACTTTTCTCTTATGAAACTTACAACTACCAGTATTTTTGATCTGTATAAATTGAAAAGAAATGACAGAGCATTAAACAGTTGAGAATACCCCTAATTTAGCAATAAAGTCCAATAATGATGCTATTTAATCATGCTGGGGTATCACATTAGCTGCAGTGGAAATTATGCACGTAGAGTTACTGTCTCTGCCAGAATCAATATTACCAAACACCTGAGTTACCCATTCTATTTTCTCACACACACATTATTTTAACTATGAAGCAATGCTTAACACAATCTTCCCTTTTATTTATAGCTAAGAAGTAGAGGGCAATCTCTGAGCAACTTACTACACTTGATAGTACATTCTTCTTCACTTTCTCCTGCTAGTTTTAATTTTGTGATTAGATATTTTAGGTCAAGGTAATTTAGATTCATATGGGTTATAAGACATAACAGAGCACCCCTGTAACCTTCACCCAGCCTTCCCTAGCAGCAACAACCTGAAGAGTCAGAGGAGGATAGCATAATCAAGATACTAACACTGATGTAGTCAAGAAAGACATTTTTTATGCCATTAAAATTAGGGAGTAACAGCTAACTAGAATGAGGGTTGTGTAAAATATGTGGCATAAAATGAAAACAATTGAAAGGCAGACTCCATAGCAATTTGGAGAAAGAATCCAGGCTGTTCATCATGTAAAGCAAAACCGAGTGCTTTCTGACAGGTGACACAAACCATTTCCATCTCTGCCAAAAGCCCCCAAGTACCCTTTTTATAGTCACACCCTCTTCTCTTCCACCCTCAATTTCTCCCTTACTACTGCTAGCTACTGATTTGTTATCCATTTCTATGTTTTATCATTTCAAGAGAGCTATGTAAACAGAAACTTATAATATGTAACATGGTAATATTTCTACTCAACATAATTTCCTGGGGGTTAATCCAATTGTATATGTCAAAGCAGTCATGTGATGCTGAGCAACAGTGTTAGATCTGAGATATTCACTGTTAGATGATTCTGTTGTGCAAATGTCATGGAGTAAAATTACACATGATGGTACATCTGCTTCACAGCTAGGCTGGGAGGTGCAGCCTATCAAGACTGCCTTCCAATGTGTAGGTGGTTGCTGATCAAAATGTATTTAAGTGACATAATTGGATTCTGTTCCTTTTTATACCAAGTAGCATATCACGGTGTGGATTTATCATGTTTAACCATTCACCTACTAAAGGACACCTTGGCTACTTTTAGTGACTGATTTTATAGTGTAAATTGATATTTATTAGGATTCTACTATATAGTACTTAGCCTTTGCCTGATTCTGTAACCCCTACTTTGACCACCCCCCCCAACTTCAAACACCTGTTCCCAAGTGTCAGTCTTTTATATTGATAAACATACCTTCCATGCTTAGTAGGGTCTTTCTTGTCTAACATGCTATTAGACTATCTTTTTGTATGTGATCTTTTATGTATCAAATTCTAGAAGTGTTATTGTCCATGTTCTATGATGCATCTCAGTCTAGAAGGTCAACCAGGGCAGACACTATAGAAAAACAGGCTTGGTGGCCTGTCTTTATCTCCTGCCTCCTTCAAAACACTAATAATAATATACCCTTTCATGTTTCACTGCTCATATACAAAGAGAACATAGCTCAATTCTTAGTCTTTTCCATACATATATAAAGAGATGAATGAAGATTATACTCTTCCTTCTTTGAAGTGTCACCCTTGAGAATAAGTTCTCCTGTTTTAGTTTCCATGTGTCCCCATTTTGCAAAAGAAGATATGTCTCCTAGCTGTGATCCTCAATTGGGAAAAGCAGAAGGAAAGTTGTCCACCCTTATCAAAGAGACAAAAACTATTAAAAAAAAACTTTTAAAATTGTTTTTTAAAAGTGCTAGAGGATTTCCCAAAGGCTGATAGTCACTGAACATCTACGAAGTGACCAAACACCCCGTTGAATATTGTTGATGTAGGATGTGTAACATCAAAATGGTATAGCTCTCTATCTCACAATATTCAATTTATATATCCTGACCAGGAACAAGCAGAAAGGACAGGTGAGAATAATGAATGTCCTCTTCCTAGTCAGTGATTGAATGTAACAAATGTGTTGTCTGAAGACCTGGGAACATCCTCCTTCTAAAAGTGAGCTACTCAAATAATGTCCCCTTTGGGGAGAGAAGGATATATCTAAAGTAAGATGTATATGCACACTCACACAAATGTGTCTCTACATACCTACATATGTTCCTATGGAATCCATTATTTTGTGATACTGGATTATTTTGTGATAATGTGATAAGAGAGACCAGAGAAAGATCATGAAGATTCCTGGGGACACTCACCTGCCTCCCAGGATCTGCCCTGCCTAGTATGTGTGTGTAACTGTTAGAATTAATAAAAAACCTACCCAGGTTGGGATGCCTGCGCTACAGTTGGTGTCATAAACAGGATGGTTGCACAACACTTGGCAACAAGGATGATTATACTACAAGCCAAAACTAACTATTTAAAAAATTAAAAACATATGTCTATGCAGTGGAAAATTATGCATCAATCAAAGAAGACAAACTTATGTCATTCACAGCAACATGGATGGAGCTAGAAGTAATCATGTTAGTGGAAATAAGCCAAAAGAAAAAAGAAAAATACTGGGATGGTCTCACTTATATGAGAGATATAAGAAAAACAAACAAATAAACAAACAAGAAAAATATAAAACTGCCAACATATCTGAAGCATAGAACAAGAGATGGGAGGAGGGTTAAAACTGAAAAGGGGGGTGGAAGGGGAGAGCACAAAAGATTAAGATGGTTCACAGATGATAAGGTGATGGAAGAACTCCGAAATAGATGGTGATGTAATCAATATACATGTATGTACATATATAGACAGATATATATATATATATACATGTGCAATCAATAAAAAGAAATTAAAAATTTAAAAAACAATAATAGTACTGTCTAAGACTCATTGATTATATGCATTACACTGAGCAAAACTCTTCCATGTGTTTTATATTTCATTCAGTCCATACTGCAACTTTTAAGTGTCACTATTATATCCTCATTTTATAGTTAAAAAAAACTCTAGGTTATTTTAGTTCCTGACTACTACAATAAATTACCACAAGTTCTGGGATTTAAAAAGTTAAGTGTATTCTCTCACAGGTCTGGTGATCAGAAGTCTGGCAACAAGATATTCTCAGTCTCTGAACATCTATGAAGTGACCCTGTTGAATATTGTCAATGTAGGCAGTGTAACATCAAGATGGTATAGTTCTCTATCTCACAGTATTCAATTTATATATTCTGACCAGGAACAAGCAGAAAGGGCAGGTGAGAATAATGAATGCTCTCTTCCTGGTCAGTGATTGAATGTAACAAATGTGTTGTCTGACGACCTGGGAACATTCCTCCACACTCCCTCCAGAGGCAGGAGGAAGCATATTTCTTTGATTTGTGGATGCATAACTCCAACCTCTGCCACCATCTACAAAGGAACATCTCCTCCCTGTGTCTCTCTCATATCTCCCTCAACTTCTCTTGTGAGGACACTTGTCACTGGATTTAGGGGTCACCTGAATAATCCAGAATAATGTTATGTCAAGATTGTTAACTATATACACAAACACTCATTAACTAAAAAAAATACATTCACAAATTCTAGCTGTTAAGGCATGGATAGCTCCATCATGGGATCAGGTGAGACTCAACTCAGCACATGATCATGAATGAACAATTTGCTCAAATTTACACAAGTAGGAAGGGTCACACTGCAGCTGTCTGAGCAGTGTGCATGCTCTTCACAACTGCGGTATGACAGTGAATTACAAGCTCATCAGAAGAATACTCCCTGCTTAGGGAATACGTGATGCATCTAATATGTGACGTCTGCAAAAGCATGAGGGAAGGATTATTCTTCATCTTACTTAAAACTCTCTAAGCTCTAAATGATTGCTTATAAGTGCTGTGTGTTGTTCTGAAAGTGATTTATTTCATTTAGAAAACACTGAAGCAGCCACATCACCTATCTTAGTTTTAGTCTTTTCACATTACTGTGACTCATTATTATTCAGTGGGTTTAAATTCAAATCGACAACTGACAATTACAGTAACTGTTTCATCCTGATTCAAGTAGTTTGGCTTCTCTTAATGGATTTGATGACTGTAATTGCAATACTCAATTGGATGCCACAGTATTCTCTTGCTAACACAGGACGCAAATCTCTGTCTAGGCTCTGTAGTGGCTCAACCATACCCTGGGGAGAACAAAGAAGAAATCAGTAACTTGAAAATTTTGACTCAAAATTTCTTATGTCTTATTTTATCTTTGTATTTTTATTTTACTTTTCTGGTTACAAATTAGGTATGAATAAACTATGGCTGTTAAAACTGTTTCTTGGAGACTTTTAAGATACTATACCCCTATGGCTTTTAAATGATCCATTAGTTGGGGAAGAAAGTGGAAAAAAGAATAATAATAGTCTTTTAACTCCATTTGTCTGAAAGAGAAATTAATCCTCTGCATGACTGCATAATGATGGAACATTATCAAACTCATGTCTTAATGGTCCATAACAAAATAAAATACTTGAAGGACTGATGATCAAAAAGACCCAGCAAAAAAAAAAAAAAATCACACTTACCTGCTCTGAGCACCATCAAAGCAAATGAGAAAATAGCCCACTTTTAGAGAAATTAATTTATGTGAAAGACAGCCAACCAGAATTCCTTTGGCAGGGGTGTCCTTTTTTCAAACATCTCGTTATTGCTTTGGGCACCAAAAACATATTTGCATTCAGCAATCATTTAGTAAAAGAGTCAAAAAAAAATGAGGCTGAGAGAGACTGTCTACTTTCAAAAACAGAAATTGTAACTAAACTAAACACAGTTCAGGTACAAATATAGAATTTTCAAACCCAATTAGAGAGAACCATTATCTTTCTTGCAAAATTGTAGCAGCTTGCAAAACCTTTGTTGTTTTGCTTTGACAGGCAAGCTATTTTTTTTCTTTCTTGTTATAGATCACAATATTCTTGCCAGATATCAGATTTTAAATACATTTTTTTCCAGCCCTGTGTGTCGAAGGAGTCTTTTTTTTCTTGTCTCATTTGTCTATAATAGCAATAAGGTGGAGAGAAGAAAGCAATCAATCGACAGCAGTTATTGAGCAATTTACTGGGTTAGCACTGTGTTAGGTGGAAAGGGGAAAACAGAGGAAGCACAAACAGTACATAATTAAAAATCAAAATGGTAGAGAAAGTGCTTTAGGAAGCTATAGTGAATAAAAACTTCATAGGAAGGTGAGCTTGGCCTTGAAGTTCAAATAGAACAAACTGTGAGAAAAAAAATTTCAACACAAGTAAGAACACTAGTGGGAATATACAGTGTATGTGTGCTCACTCATTTATCCCACTAACCACCAGAGTGCCTTGGATAAACCTGACACTCGGTAAATATCTATGGATTGTTAAATGGTAAAGAGTGTCTGCAGGTAACATTGAGAGAGGATTGGTCCTGTATCTTAAAATCTTCTGGAACTATCTGAAGTCCTTTAATGTTATGCAGGAAACAAGGAAGTGTACCACAGTTCATTGTTCATAGAAAATATAGGCCAGTTCATCCCCCAAAAGTAGCAGTAGCATTGCCAGAGCCTTCATGCTAAAATGCCAAAATATCAGTTCTTACTGCAAGACTCTTCTGCTAGATAGTATGTGGGGAAGATGGACTGGGGATAGAATAAGTCAGAAGCGGGTATAAAGGGATCTTTAACTTATCTGCTTTGTCTAGCCCTTAACTTGAGTTCAGTCACCCTTAATAAGTGTCGAAAGGTGCAGTTTTGCTCTATCAAGAACAACGTACTCATGAGAATTCTTCCACAAATGCTGGCTGGTGGGAGCTTTTCTCCTCAAACTACCCTTTCAGTTGCCATCAAACAAGATAAGTCTTACCATTTGCCACAACATGGATTGAGCTAAAAGGGACTATGCTAAGGGAAATAATCCAGAAGGAGAAAGATAAAAGCTGGATGGTATCACTTATATTCATGAATCATAAAGAAACCAAACAAAGCTCAGACAAAGACAAACTTTGAAACCAACTCTTGTAAGGTGACCAGAGGTTGGCAACTTTCAGAAGGGGAAAGGTAGAAGGTTGGGTGAGAAGCAGGGAACACAATGGATGGTGGCAGAAGACTCTGGATGCTTAGGTGTTGGGAGTGCTACAGTGACTATACCTGGGGGGGGGGGGGATCTTATATTGTCAAAACACTAGCAGGTATGTAAAACAACAGTTCTTCAGCTGAGAAAACAAATCTTCTTAATAAAGTAATAATATTAAAAAGCTATGAATAAGTTCAATGAGAAACCATAATCTCCATGTGCATTGGTGCTAGGTGACACTCAAATTCCAAGCCCAGCCAGCTGGAACTAGAGCATTGTTCATTAGCTACGAAAGAGTCATGTATTTTCTCTTCATTTCTGAAGCTCACTTGCCTTTAAATGGTATCCACAAAGGTTTAAAATGTGCTTTTTAGCAGTTATTGGATATATTGGCTAAAGGCTTATATTTCTGCTCCTTGATTTGAGAGCAGATGGTTAATGAATGTGCTTGTGTGTATGTATTCAAATGGATTACTATAAAAGGGAAGCCAGAAACTCAATTGAATTATTTCATTTTTCTGTGGTTCTTAGTTGATATCATTACCCCTCTGTATTCAGAGCTCTCCAAGAGGCCATGATCTCTTGATAAGTCCCAACTTCTTTAATATACTTAAATCTTATTTTTAGTATGGGATAAATCTTACTTATTTTGAAATATTAACAATTCCACTTGGCTTCTACCAAATGCCATCCAGCAGAGGGGTAATATCACATATACCTGGACATAGCTTTCTTTTCTTCTTTTTATTCCTCTGATTGTTCATGATCAAAAGTGCTTCTCTATCAATTAGAAATTTTTAAAAAGTTGAAAATAGCATGTTCCATACATCTTCTTTCACACCTCTACCTACTGATATGAGCCAAATATACTGTAATGTAATGATCTGCTTCTTCTAGCATCAGAGGACAGGATTAGTACCAACATATTAGATGTACTTCATACCTACTGTCCCCGAGGACCTAGTTTAGCTTGCTATGTTCCTGAACTCATGAACTAACATACTCTTACATGAAACACTAGCAGGAATGTGAGATTAAATATTCTTTAAAACCTTGCTGTTAAACAAGGCCACCCCTGATGACAAGTATAAGAGTTAAGTTTATTTCATATTTAAATATTTCAATGTAGTAATATAGAATGATATTTCTTCCCAAATGTTAATCTGATGATGAGGCATGGAATGCATTATAGAATATATTCATCACAGTTTTAAATTACATACATACATACACATACACACAGAGAGAGATTATATGTGCAAAGTGAATCTGAATATAAACACCTGAAAACCAGTCTAAGAGGCATATTTATGAGGACACTTCTTATCACAGCCTTCACCCAAAAACCTTGCTTCTTACCTTGCAAACTTATTACCTACCCAGTAAATGGTTTTGAAAACCTTTTCTTCTCTGTATTTTTTTCCTAGAAGGATCCAGTATGTGATGGCTCTGTTCTTTTTGTCTTGATTTTCTGTGATTAATATTTTTACCTTAATAAATATAATCTGTTACATTTCAAACCAAACTCAACACTCAGTGGTGAGGAGCTATTCAGAAACTCAGCAAAGGATACTTGAAGATCTCTGAGAACCAAGTACGCCCAAAAGAGTAACTTCAACCACTGGGAGGCGACATTGCTGCACTCTGCTTCTGCGAGTTTCTGTTTTGTTTTAAAAGCACCATTATGTATGAAAAAGCACCATTATGTATGGAAAAATATGTTACACCAACTCACCTGGCAAGCCCAAATGAAACAAATTTACAAAATTAAATCACCCACCTCCACAACTTACTAGATTTCCCCTGCATCTCTAGATCATTTCATACAATGATACCGAACACCCACAAAACTAATGTAATCTGTAGAGAGCTTTATGTTAGCTTTTTTAAATCTGTGAAGATTAAAGATAAGTGGATGCTACAAGAAGCTTCCCATATACTCTGAAACACAAATTCCTGTCTACTCTAGCACACATATTGAAGCAGCTTTAAACTAGCTCATTTTTCATGAGATACTCTTTGTATTTACATAGTAAGTACTTAGAAGAGCCCTTGTTTTGCTTTTAATTATTCTTGGTTTTTCTAAGCAAGAAATGGGTTGGTAACTCACTGTATGCATAGTAATAGGAACTGTCTACTTATATTGATATCCACATGTAGTCCACGGAGTTATAAGAGAGTATAAGAGTGTAACTCTTATACTTGTCATCAGGGATGACTTTGTTTTCCAGTAAAGTTTTAAAGAACATTTAGTCTCACTTTCCTGCTAGTATTTCACATAATAGTGTGCCAGTTCATGAGTTAACATAGTCTATTGACAGTCAATAGAGTTTATTAAACAAAAACATAAATTGGAAAAAGAGCAAGCAAGAGTTAATGAGTAGAATTATCTGTAAGTCAATATAGAAAATTAGAAAACTATGTATTAGTGAAAACCTCTTTCTTTTCAATAAATTTAACACATAAAAGTCATGCTCTCTGGGTGGGTCTTAGCTAGAAAAATAATTTCACTTATATAATTTTATAAATTTTTCTTCTAAAAAATGGGAGAAACATCACAAAATGGGGAGTGCACACTGACATCCACCATTAACTAAGATATTTATCCAAGGTTCATATATCTCATTACAGCAAGGAGAAATAGTCTGATTTAGGGAATTGGTCAGTTAGAGCTCACAAGGGTTAATTATGAATATGGGTTGTTAAGGAATATAACTTTTTGCAAGTGATAAGGAACAGAGATGTTAGAGGGCAAAGATTTAAATGACAATGTAGAATTTGAAGGTTTTCTTGAAGGGGGAAAGAAGAATGATGGGTGAGTGGGTATGTGTGTGCGTGCATGCATGCGTGCATGTGTGTTTTCACAATTCACCTGCCTGTACTTTCCAAATTATATACAGTTCAGTAAAGAGAAAGAAGCATAGGGTGGTATTAGCTTGTAAATTCAAGGAACTTCTGGAAGAACATTTTAATATTGAATATTAAATATCTTTCCTCAGCAGTCAACAAAGATTGATAAGGAGAAAGTGTGAAAGGGGCAGGATTTATAATTCATTAATGTTTTCAGCATCTCCTCCCACCCCAGTGAAGAGAAAAAGGTGCTGAGCCTCCCACTTCCCTGGTACTCTGCCTTCAGAGGAGATCCTTTGACAACTAGCTTAGGGACTCTGAAGTCTGAGTTCGAGAAAGGCAGAGAATAGCCTAGAATACAAAAGAGAAGACAGAAAATCTAAGGAGGAAATGAAAGATAAATAGGAGAAAGTAAAAAAAAAATTGAGGAAGAAAAAGAAGCTGAGGAAGGAAGCAAGTTTGGGTTTCAAAGCACAATAGTGATTTCATGGTTTGTTTTTTAATGTGTTGGGGTGAAGAGTCACAGATAAGATGCTCTCATATAAAATGAGGTGAAAGAAATTCTGAAGAAGAGGAAAAAGGACCATAAGGAATGTTCCCCCAGCTTATGGATTATATCCTTTTAATTGTTTTTTCAGAGATCAAATATTTTTATTTCTTTCAGTTATCTGGATATAACTTACTTGAATATAAATTTTTCTAAGGTTTACTTGTATTTTTAAATATACAGAGAAGCAATTGCTATGTTTTATTTAGAAATATAGAGATTAATAAGCTAACATACCTTGAAGAAATACCAGAGTTTTGTATTATTGTCAACAAGGGGGGAAAAGGGGAAAAGTTGTTGTAGTATCCTTCTAAGGACTTTTTTTTTTTTTTTTTTTTTTGCCACCAGTGTTTTTTGTAATGCTGGAGTTTGTCCTCTTCACTGCTCTTGGAATCTATCAGTTATCAATGTATTGCCCCATAAGTTCACACATCCTTGAATATAATGCTTTATAAGTCATGAATTCTTTTAAGCATTTCTTTTTTAAAGTGAACATGATGGTAAAGTTTCCCAACGGAAGGCACGAAAGAGCCATTGCAAGAGGAAGAAATTTCTAGCAATTCCCAGCACTAGGGCAGCAGATCCATGTCAATTCTGGGCAGATGGGGCCTGGCCAAGTCACACGATCAGAACACCATCCCTCTTCTACCTTGATGCTTTGACCTGATGAAGACCTGCCTTCAGTTGTCTTGAAAACTTTCCCCTAACCCCCCGAATTCTTTGCACATCCCACTTCTTTCCCCTGCTGACATTCAGCCTCCCCTTGCATGCTGACCCCAACTACACTCAGGAGGGTTACTTAGTTTGTACATGACCTCACTCCAGACAACTTATCTACATTTGGATAGTCAAAACATACTTTATCCAAGACTCCTGAACTCATTCCAAACGTGTCCTTCTTTAGATATTCTTTCTATGTAATGTACTACATAGAGTACTGTACTACGTAGTCAGTTTGTAATGTAATACATAGAGTTAGTTTCCTTATGCCATTACTCTTTTATTAGTGTTAAAAGTTCTTATATCAGTTCCTCTAATAACCTAATATGTGGTTTCTATCTCTCTATCAGACACAGATTGCTAAAGACTCTATGATAGAGGTTGACTATCAGACTCCATTCTTCATACACATAGGAGTGTATCTTCTACTCACTGCTTAGAAACATCCATTTTATGAATGCTGAAAAATGGACATGTGGAAGAACACATAGATTAATAGGTCTGTTGAGATCCCAGACTTGATGTTAGACACTAAACAATTCCTTCCAATCCATTGCTGAATAAACAGTAAAGAGTGAACCACAAATACAAAGACAACCATATTCTGTGGAAAGCAGAACACAAAATGAAACGGTTCATCTAAAATATAATTCTGCTTTGACTTTCACTGACTCCTGAATCCAGGTAACACATGGGTGAGCGTGTTTAGTAACATGTCACCTAGTCGTAGAATGAGGGTATGTTTATTTCTTCTCTAATCTTCCTACCACTGTTGCTCCAAAGATTTGATGTTTCACTCTGAAAACTTAACCAATGAAAAGTTAATATTATCTTCCTCACCCACACTATTACACACACGCACTCATTTTGTACTTCTGAGTTACATTTTTTCTGACATTATTTTCCCCTTTTGTCAAATGCCATGATTGCTTTTGAAGATCAGGTCATAATTTACTAAATTCAAAACTGTCTTAATTATAGTCTGACAACCTTCCTAATATAACTTTTGAGAAGCTATCAAGAGTTTCTCCCCATATTTCCATGTCACATGCCCAGGATTAGAATTTACATTGACAGTTCCCAAAGCCACAAATTCCAAACTAAGAAAAGAGACCCTATGGTTACATTAGCTTTTGACAGATGAGATAACAACCTCTTGCAAATACATATAAATCAAATTTGCCATATTCCAGAGGGCCCATTTCTTTTAAAAGTGCAAGATTCAGAAGGCCAAGAAATGGAAGTGGAAGAATGATCTTGAGTGTGAAATATCTGACTGTGCAATTACTACATTAAATATTCATACAGTTGAAAGAAAGTGAAATTTCTCTAACAATCAACTGGTGGTCACAAACTAATATGTATCTTATTATCACTTGACAGAAATGGGCCAAATATAAATCTAAACCATACCAGTCCAAGGCCGAGCATGGTGGCTCGTGCCTGTAAGCTTTTGCCTATGAAGCGGCCGGGGCTAGGGATCGCGGTTCGAGTCCCGCCTGGGGCCTGTAGCGAGACCTAGTTCCCAAAAAAATAGCTGGGCGTGGTGGCACATGCCTGTAATCCAGCTACCTGGAAAGCTGAGGCTGGGGATTGCTTGAGTCTGTGGCACCCTGGGCAACGAGAGCCTGCAGTTCCACTGGCAAAAATAACGATATCTAGTCTCAAAAAAACAAACAAACAAAAAAACATACCAGTCCAGTTAATGCATAATCTGTTTTTCTTGAACTTGTTAAAGAATATATAAGAAAAAATATGCATTGTAGAAGGAAAATATGATAAGAGAAATTGCTAGAAAACACAAGCCCTGAGTCAAACCCTGGAAGATACTATCAATTGAAAAATATTTGAATGCATTTTCAAGAAGACTTATGATGTTACAAACTGAAATCAAGTTACCTGAAAGGCACCAGATGTAGAAATTGAAAAACTTATTGCTGGGAATGTCAAAAACTGAAAAATAATATTACACAAAGTGGAGTTATGCATAATTCCTGTGTTAATATATTTATCATCAATCACTAGTTTCATATCAACTGCAAGTCTTCTATTTCTTCAAAGTTCTGCATGATTCTGATATAGATGTTTTATTCTTCTGAAACTTTACAAAGCAAAAATTTTCTCACAGTCTGAGTATCCTGTTTTGAAGAAGCTTCTATCCATTCACTGCTTTCTCTTTATGTACACCTTCTCCCCTAAATCCTTCACCTTGCATGTTGAAACAATGACATAGCATTTTTTCCAGTTGTATTCTATACTGATCTCATACCACACTTTCCCTCTCACTGTTATACTCATGATCTTAATCCAGACTCAGCAACATCTGCCTGAAGATCCAAAATTGTCTTTCTACTCCCCTTCTTCCAAATTCCCTCTAAAGTTATCTTCGTAAAATAAATGACTGTGTCAATTCCCTCTCCAAATATATAAAATCAGTATATAAAAATGAATGTGTTAAATTTCCATACAGAAATATATGTATAGCTAGAACTTCACAGACTCATTCTAAGTTTTACAGGAAATGGAAAAGACCAGGAGTAGATAAGACTCAAGGATGAGCTTAAGGAAATCCATCTTCAAGCTCAAGGAAGACATGCTCTACCAGTTATTAAGACTTATTCTAAGGTCTTAGTTTAATATAATTAAGAAAATGTGTCATAAATACAAGGATAGACAAGAAAAGAAATGAAGTATAACAAGAAGACTAGAAATGTACCGAGGCACATCTGAACATTTTATGTATAACTAAGATGGCAGGGTATGGCAGAAGTGATGTTCTTTGTAAGGAATAGCAATATCTCTGAAAGAGGATTAGAGACTTTCAATGAGAAAAAAATGTATATCTATTCAAATATAAGAAAGAGAAGGCAATCTGTTTACAAGGGGCGAGACTTACTCCTCCTTGGGTTCCCTTTGTTTCTTGAACAATACTATGTACAAGTTTGGAGAATTTATTTTGGTGAAACAATAAACAGTCCCTAAAGCCCTCAAGCAAAAAATTGCTGTTAGTTTTCCCAATCACTCTTTGGCAATAAAAATCTCAGATTCACAGAATTAAATCAAGCTCTCTAGAGTCAGGTGGCAATTGCATCATAAAAAGTCTCCTGGATCTACTTTTTGAAATATTTTGGTCAGTTTCATAAAAGGTTATTTCAAACAATGAATATCAACAGTTCAAATACTTTGGAAGATAGTGTCAAGAAACGTTGTCAAAGAACCTAGCAAGTCCAAATTTCCTTTCAGAGTTTAAAAAAAAAATTGAATGAAGTGGAGTAGAGGTAAAATGTGGAAAAATAAAGCAGAATATGTAAAATATAAGATCTGATAGAGCTACCTGCATCCTTCTAATACACCAATGAAAGGAATGAGCTCATTCTGAGACATGGATTCTAAGTATTTTCCTTGTTTGGAGCAAAACAACAAGCCTGTTCCATTAAAATTATTTCCTCCAATAATTTCTACTAGGATATTCATTTGTTTAGATGAAACCAACTTCTATAATAATTATTGTGAAGAGACAATGCAGTAAGTCACTGCTCATGCAAATATTTCAGTGTAAATTGTTTCATCCAAAAAAAAATCTAAATAAGCTGCATCTTTAGCTTAAGAGTAAAAGCAGGAATTCAAAGCATTGCTGATAGCAAGTCCAGAAGCAAGGAGCAGTAGGAAGTATGGGCACTCTTGATACAGTTAGTGTATAGTTGGCTACATCCCCCAGATCTCAACTTCCTTTTGTAAAATAGGATTGCTTCTATCATATTTAGCTCATCAAGTCATATGGAAATGAAACACTAAAATAGCCTTAAAACTCTCATAATATTTCACTCAAATACAGAAATTGAGGAATGAGATCTAGAGTTAAGTGGCAGTGTCACAAAGACCCAAATTCATTCCTCACCCAGGAAAAAGAACATTACTCGGAAGGAAGGAAGGAAGGAAGGAAGGAAGGAAGGAAGGAAGGAAGG
>PVHY01023464.1:0-20924 GCA_004024945.1 Uropsilus gracilis
AATAATATAACTTCCCTTCACCAAGGTAAATTGGATTTGCTTAGAAACTTTATAGGAAAATACTTTGACCACAGGACTGCTCAGAATTATTTACTAAATTAGAGGGCCATCTCGAAAACTCCCTTGCCTGGAGTCTGAGAACAGCACCCTTTATGAAGGTTAGTTCTCAGAAACACCCCTCCTGTGGGGGCAGAGAGCTACGCCCGCGATTGCGGTTACCTCATGGGTGCTTCCACCGCATGGGTACTACATCGCATAGGTCCCTCATTGTTGAGTCAGCTCCCACAGGTGATGTGTGGTTGTGGTTGTTCTGAAGCCAAGACCCCAATACTGACAGTATTAAAATTTAGGCATTTATGCCAGCCATTAGCTGTGCCTGGAAACAGAGAGGTAAAAGAGGCCTCTACAGGTAGGGGGCTTTTACTTTGTTGCAAATTCCTTGTGTGGACCAAGAAGAGAGAAGGTCTCACCTAGAGGGTGTGTAGAGGGAAATTGGAGCCTTTGACTTTTAGAATGAAAAAAGAAAAAAGGAAAGGAGCAGAAACTAAGACAGATTTTTGGGGAGAGGAGCGATGAGAATGGCAGACAGGTTAAGAGTAGCCTGCGTGACCAGGCTGGGCAGAAGCCCCCTGGAAGAGTGAGCTGGTGGTAGCAAGAGTCATGGTGACCAGTAAAAGAGTGGTTGGTGTGAGTGTGGCACCGCAGCAAGGTGGCATAGTGAGCTGGTACTTGGAGAAGGCCAAGGATTTGGAAAGCTGATTTGTGCATTAGCAGTTTGGAAAAAGTTTGAAGTACCTTAGAGAAGCGGAGCAACTCGGAACACTGGAAAGAGAAGCAAAGAGAAGATGCCAGAGAAAGACTGGAATTTGCAGAGTGCCTGCCTCAGGTTTGGAAGGACAAAGGGCACCATCATGGACAGGTGTCTTTGGGACCTTTGGGACTGAGAATGGTGACTCGGGTAAGATGACTGGTCACTTGTGGCTTTAAGGACTTTTTGTTTCCCTTGTTGACATTCCCTTGTAAATAAGCCTTGTAGTTAAACTGCATTTTGAGTGACAACTGCTAAGCGTGGGTGGTACGAACCTGAGGAAAACTGGACTGCAGAAGCTGCGTTTTGAATGTGGCTGGTTGGTTGGAGGCTTTTGCCCCTTTTAACCAGATTTCAGTTCCGGTTCTTCCACCTGGTTCTGGGTGACCAAATTTAACAGGAATAGAGCAGGGGACTTGGTCAAAGTTCCATTTCTCAATCTAGCTTGGGTTTATCATGAAGGAGCAGCATGTTGAAGGGCAACTGCCATGCAGGCAGCAGTCTCTAAGGCGATGCCCAACACCCCATCCCGTCTTTGTGCTTTGGCCACATGCCTTTCGGCAGGCAGAGTCCCCAAAAGAGGAGGCGGGGAAGTGGTAGGATTGGGGCAAAAAATCAACATAGACTGTAAATTCTCTTCAAAACACCATCAGCTGACATGCCAATTTTGGAAAGAAGTGAAAATTAGTTATGGTTTTGAGATTATCCGCTTCATTATGTGATGGTGTGTAAGCAATGTAGAAGCATCTGAAATGCCCCTGAACATCTAGAAAAGTTATTTGCACATTAAGACTTATTTAAAAGCACAAAGAAAGCACAGATAACAGTTTTCAACATGAATCTGGGCCTTTAAAAGTTTCTAATTGGCATTTGTAAAGGGTCCTATTAGCTTCAAACTATATGAACGTATTGGTTTAACTAAACTACCACTACTTTAATAAAAGGCTGTAATTTTTATAGAAACCTTCAATTCTATGGAGAAAAAAATCATGATTTTCTTTCAAAATTCAAGTTACTCAGGTCACATCTGGTGTCAAGAAATAGACAACTATTCAACTTAAGCAAAAGAAAAAAGTGAGATTTCCTATAAAAAGTAGATACAAGGAAAAAGAAGGCACAGCCAGGTTGTAGGAAGGTGGTGAATGTGACCTACTCTAGAAGACCTCACAGGTAGGGCTCTGTGCCGTCCTCATGTTTGCTATCATTACCATCTCAGATACCAACTTACCTACCTGTTTTTCTTAGTACAAACATTATGAGAAAGTGAGAGAAAATCCGATTCATCTCCTTGAGTAGGATGTGTCTGTTCAAGTCCAGTAAGTTGAGGTCAAGATGGTAAGCACATCTGTCTCAAAAATGTATGACAAGGATGCAATGACAGACATCTCTGTTTTAATGTAGTTTAAAACACAGCAATGATACATACTATTCCTGAGAAAATACATTAAAAATATGAGTAAATATCAGTCCAATGAAATGATTGAATGACTTTTCTGTTTGGGCTGTCATTGCTATCCTGCTGCCAAGCATAATATTACTAAGATGGAAGTAAATCTCATGTTATTCTTCTCTGAACACAGACACACCTGGGTCATTCCATATTTATTACACTACCAAATGATTTTATCTTTGGTGTAATTCGCTCCATTACTGTTCAACAGGTTTTCCTTCAAATTCTGTAAAAGGAAGAAAAATGAAACGCTGTAATGATTTTAAAAACACATTAGTTAACTTAGGTTCTTATTGGCTTTTTCTTGCTCCCCTCTTCCTTCTGTTTCCTGGCTCCCTATATTCAAATCTGATTTGAGGCTCAGGGTATGTGTGTATGAGAGGGATTCTCTGGGGAAAATAAAACCACAAAGCCACCATAAGATATTTTCATATAGCAAAAGTAAACTCTGGCCTATTTCCAGAGCTTAATCTATTTCTGTGTGCAGTCTCTCTTGGCTCCAGTCTGAATTTTCTTTTCAGTTATATTGTCAGTTCCATTTCCTTTCTTGGCCCTGCGTCTCCTCAAAGTTTCCACATTTTCAGTCAAAGGCAATTTTAGGTCTGCCCTCTCAATCTCTTCCTCTTACCCACCTTTTGAGGAGGTGCCTGACCTGCCACATCAGCCACTTGGGTTTTTTTTTTTAATTAATTTATTTTTATTCTTTAAAATCACAACTTTGGTAAATGGTTTTTGGGATACCCCACCTCCCTCTGATGGCCCCTCCATTCATTCCAACCCCTCTCTTTGTTTTGTAATGAAGACTTTAGAAGGAAAGGGAAAGGTGAAAATGTAACACCAGGCACTAAATAAAGCCCAGGTTAGATATCTGGAGAGTTTGAGGTTAGTATGATGTAGTAGCCATTTCAAGGGTTTGTTAACTTCTTTTAAAACCCCTCCTTCAAAGTGTTTACCATATTCAGGAAAAGAAAAGGAATTATTTCAGAATTACTTGGGTTACAGACATTTTCTTCTAACTACAGCATCATGCCTAATTGTTTACAGCCAGGCAGACTGACCATTGGATCCAACCACCTGGCAGATCTTTCTCATCACTTTGCACCAGATCCAAGTGGAATTTATCATTAACTTTCAAAATCAAAATTAAATAAAACATGTTGGGTTTAGAATAAATCTATGAGATACTCCAAGTTTTTTTCTTAGCATTATTAACCAATGTGCAGAGTGAAAAATGTACTTTATAATATGGTCTATTAAGTCCACTTGTGTGTATCTAATAAAATAATACTTAGTTTCCTCCCACCTCTAATTTCTCCTTCTTGCATATCCTATTCTTGTCTTTTTTTTAACTCCCATTTTATAGATAAAACAACGTATTTCAGTGAATTAGCTCAACTAAATTACATACCCTTTCCTTAATCTTTGTCTTTGTATTCTATTTTAGGCCCCTGGGGAAAAAAATCTTATCTTCTTAATTACCTTTTTATATTCAAGTTTATTCTAGTCCAAGGAAAAATGCTAGTTTACACAGGTCTCATGAATCACTATTTTTTTTTCTAGCTCATCTAACCAATACCATGGAAAGCACTGTGCTGAATTTGATTCTAATGTTCATTCAACAAATAGTCCCCCCCAACAACCTGAAACAAACCCCACTTTTTTACTACCACTAAAGTTCTTTAGTCTGTATGAGCATCTGACTTAGAAGTGGGTATAAGGATTTACAGTATTAATAACTTGAATTGTTTAGATGCGAAGGTTTGGGAATGTGTACTGTGACTTCTCTCCTGCATCCTGGAAAGCAAACAGTCACCTTGGTCATGACAGAGCTTAGTTTTTATCTCTGTTCTCTCACAGGAACCCTCAGGTCCTGATACTTTCCTTGAGTATTACTAACACCAGTTGGCTGACTGGGGCACCAGCGCTACCTGCAGACATCCACAGGTACTATCTGATTGAGTCTCCTAAGTTGTTTCTTCTGACTGGGACTGTGTTCACCACACTCTTCTGGATGGTGATTTGGGCTGCTTGATTATCCTTCTGAGGGTCAATGATAAAACCAGATTAATCTTCTGAGCCAGATCCCATTCATCTTGTGGTTTGTCCTGCCATCCACCAGTTATATTGCTGAGCTCCCAATCACTCATTCAGTCAGACATCAGATGGCCACTATTTTTCCAGCTTTATCCATTATTTTGGGTCCCATGCTCTACTCCAGCTCCTCTACTTATTGTGAATACAATGTGTACTGCCTCAGGCTCACACTTCTGGTCACGTATTAATAGTCCAAAATGTCTTCTTTGCCCATGTTCTTCTCTCCGGTGGGATACCGTTTACAACCTTGTTTCTGCTCACTCCTCCTTTCCTCTAAATTACACGAGTAATTCCCACTCATTCTTCTAGACTCAGCTTTCAGCACTCTCAGAGTAGGTCAGGAGAGCTATTATACACCATCCCAGCTATTGCAGGGGCCTCTTTCATCACATCACTTACCTCTCAAAGGGGCAGTTTATGCTCTGATTTGCTATTTCCCATGCGAGATAGTAAGTGCTTTGAGGTAAAAACAGTATTTGATTTATTTTTATGTCCTTGGTTTAGCAGTTTCTTTTGTTAATTGTGGTAAAATATAGCATGACTCTACCTTCTAAATAAACTTCTGTGCACAGTATGATTTTTATTTCCAATGTATGATATGAAGAACACACATTTCTTGTACAGCAGATCTCTAGAACTTTTCTGTCTTCTGTGAGTGAACTAGCATAATTTCTGATTAAATAAATGCCCATTAGATTATCTTTAGCCCAAACTAGGTTTCCTTTCCTTGTGAATTTCTACATTACTTGTTACCCTTTCAATGTGTTTCGATCTTTTTTGTGGAGTGTTTTAATTCATTGCATATCTTGGCATTTACATTTTCATATTCTCTTTGCTCTTTTCCCCCAGATGTGTGTGGTCATTGCTTCCTTTTGTGACCCTGTGTCCCTTACCACGCCAGCATGTGGAAGGTATGCTAAGGATACCTGGACATTTCCTCTAATTTTAAGACATTTTAAATATGATCTCACTTTTGAGTTCAGGATGAGGATGAAAGAAGACTTAACTCTCAGTTTATGGTAAATAGATAATCAAACTCTTTTCTTTGACATTTAGGATGAGACCTTGGAGAAAAGGAACATTTTTTTTTTCAGTTGAGAGACCTACCAATTGGGACTCCTTGATCTTCTTGGTTGTCAGTTGTAGTGAGTGTGGTGTTACTGTCTTCTCTTTCCTCCTTAAAGTCATTTTCTGAAAGTTGGAAATTACTAAATTAGAAAAGTTTCCTCAAACATCATACATAAAGTATGATGTCAATATGCTAATCAATAGAGCTCTCTATATCCTGACTGTTTTCAATGCTCTCGTCTTGGTCTCTTATGTATGGGGCAAGGTTCAAAGGTGACAATCAAGGTCAACCATACATTCACACACACACACTTTGCTTTTTGTTAATACAACAGTATAAACTTAGAATCACTTTCTTTCATGAAACCCTCTATGATGCAAATATTATGGAACATTTAGGACTAACTCTCAGCCAACGGAGTCAAATTTAGAATGACTGCATTATAACACAGTTTCTTGAAAGAAAGTTGCAGTTCTGGTCTGCCAAATGCAGGATGCCACACAGAGGGCCTCTAAATTCTGATATTAAAATGTGATAATTGCAGAAAGTGGGGGGACATCCAGGGTTTCTGCCTCAAGCCAAGGAAGGTTGCAGCTGAGCTTCAAGGGCAAGCTGAAAACTAGTAAAAAGAAGGAAGAGGATGGAGGAGGAACATGGTGCAGAGAGACACATAGAGAAGCTGCATGTTCTTCTTAGCCTTAGACAGGTACCAGGGACTTGGGGGACATGAAAGGAGACACTTGAGAGAGACATGGATGAAAGCCCTACGGGGACTTCATCTTGATGTGTAGTTTTGTTTTATTCTTTTTGTTACAGACTTGCCTGGCCCCTGCTGCCCCCTTTTCCATGATTTCCAATGTGCCTTAGACTTGTAGCAAACTTTTGCACCAACCCTGTTTTGACTGGGCATTTACCCACGAGGAGATGGGTAACTTTGGGTGTGTAATTGGAAATTAACTCTATATTTTTTCCTCTTCTTTCTTTGGTACACTAACTGTTAAAGTTCCCCTTGTTCAAAATCTTATGCATGAGAGTATGTTTCATCTTTATGTGGTAGATGACAGAACCCATTTAGAGCATGCAAGTTTAGGGGGTCCAGTGTATCTGATTCTGCATGCTAACAAAAAGAGCTCAAGTTAAAACTAACTGCTCATCAGACTTCTGTGCCTGCATCTTCTGCCCCCATGATGCCTTGGAGTTTGTGGGGTTTGGCTGATTCCTGGTGAGATGACAGGCCTGAGTTCCCATTTCCATCCTTTGCCCACAAGCCCTTTTATTCAGGTCACTCTGCTCTTCCTCCCACTGCTGGTGCTAAGACCTCACCCCTCTTGGGTCAAGGGAGGTCCTCTGGTTTCTTCTAGATTCTTTGTACCAGCTTATCTGTTTTGTGAGGTAGCACCCATTGATTTGAATCTATTCCATACTGGTTGTAAAATGTTTTCAGTATCAGTCCTGCCTCGAACTTTTTATTTCACTTCTATTTATTACTTCCTTCTTTATCTAATAGAAATCATCCCTTCATCTGCTTTTTTGCAGTTATCCTCAACTTCCATACCGCACCACCTTCCTTCCCAAATGCTCACAAGCAAAACAAAACTGTACTCATTTTCCACCCTGTGCCAATGACTAAACCACCTTATTACCCATTCAGATACAAGGAAACAAAAACTAAGGAAAACAAAAAACTTTTTGAGAATAATTTGATCTTCCAAGTAAAGACATCCTGGAACTATGTTGGAACTCAGTATGGTATTATTTTTTACTCTTAATTATAGGTGTGGCAGGCTATGCTAATATTTCAGAGCTTGTTACAAATCAACCATCCAAACTGCTATTCCTGAATTCAGGCAGCTGAGCAGCTTTGCAAGGATTCATACACCAAATACTGGAGTCATCACAAATTCATGGTCTCTAATTTCCACTGATACCAGAGTTCTGAAAGAAGTGTTGTGCTTTTTCTGTTGTCTTTCTTTCCTTTTCCCATAAGGGTTATTTCAAACCTTTGCCTCTTTCCCAATGACCCCAGGATTCCCCTGGTCTTTGACCCGGGGTACCCATTCTTTTGGTCTATCTCATTCCAACCTCGCTCCCTTCCTTTTCCCTCCTCCCCCTCCTCTTCCACATTTTTCTGCACCTGCACCTATCACCCCTTTCCTTCCCTTAGGTCTCAGCAGCAGATGCTTCTTACATTTCCACCTATTGATTTGTATCTTTCAATGTGTAAAATGTGCACATGGAATAAAATTCAAAAGGCACACCAGACAGAAGTAGTATTCCTTCTCCAGCAACTCAGGTCCTTCCTTAGGAGGTTACCATGATTGTCAGCTTCTTGTAATAGCTACTTATTACCTGTATGCTTATTTCAAGCCTAGGTCTCTCTCCTGGTTTCCAAAGACATGAGTCCATCACCCAACAAATATTTCCTCAAAACCCACTCCTTCTATAAACATTAACTTCAGTCACCCAGTCACTCCATGATGCAGTACATACGGGAAGTGACAGGGACTCTAGGGATACCTGCCTGGGAAATCTAGGTGCTCTGGACTCAGGCCCTGAGGCCAATGGCTCCTCATTCCCTATTTATTTCTGTTTGGCTATTTGGGAAGTTCTGCCTTAGAGAACAACAGAGATACTAAAGAGTTGAAAGCATTTTTAACTCTCTGAGCGCTGTCTTGTCCTCTGTATCTTAATGGTCAAGTTCTGCCAATACTACCTCTTTCAAATCTAGCATCTGCTGTACATCCCCCCTGGTGACCAGCTTGGTTAAAGTCTTCATTACTCCTCTACATGTGAAAGAATTGTTTTTATTCCTCCAATCTCTCCCCATTTAATTCATGCTTCCCAGCATAAAAGAATGACTAATTTTAGAATAATCATTCTAAATTGAGACTTTAAGTCCTGCTAAAACTGTCATCGATCTTACCATGGTTAAGTACCCAGACATTTCTCACCTGAAACTTTATTTTCTAGATAAAATGACTTGGCAGTTCTTAGAAAGTTGTTTCTTACTTCTCTGCCTCCTTATATATTTTTCACTTTGAATGGAGCAACCCTCACATTTACTCCTACATTCACTTAGACCGTCTTTCTTCTCATGATGTGGTTTAGATTTTTCCTCTAGAAAGCTCTTCTCTTGTATGAAAATCTGGATGGGGCCCTGTCCCTTTGGCCTCCCTGCACCACTCTACCACAAGGCTGTGGCCCCCAAAGTTAGGGTTCTTCCCACTTGGGTCTCACTTCTGCCCTCCGCATTCCACACAATCGCTCTCATCAAACTCACGGTGTCATACATCCACTGGGTACTTCTCAGCCTCAATCCTCTGGTAGCATTGACTTTGTAAGCCAGTCTTGGTTCCAGAAATACTCTCCCTTAGAGCTCACATGCTATCAGATTTCAGGGACTTTGGTATCAATCCAGCAGTTCCCTTCTCATAGTCCTCTGGCAGTTGCTCCTGTTCTACTGAATCTTTAAAGACCAAGTTTCTCTAGGCCTTCTCCTCTTCCTCTCTCTAGATAACCTCCACCTGGCTCAGTCCCAATTCACAATTGTGAGGTAACAATTCTCAATTTGACTATGACAGTTTCCAGAGCTCTTGAAAGAAGGCCTTCTCTATTTGATATTTCATTTAGAGACCCATAGGTATTCCAGAATCAAAGTGTAAGCTCATCTTTTTTCTAACCAGGAACCACCAGTTAGAGTGTGAATGAAGTAGGGAGGGAACCCAGTGTTAAAGATTAAAGGTCTTTGTGTGCTCTGTAGTGGGTTTGGCATGGTGATCTACAGCCCAGCAGGCAGAAATTGATTACACTTGATCTTAGCCAAAAGACCAAGAAGTCATGAGGTGGTAGGAACCTATTTCCTTGAATTACATACGTGCTGTCAAACCAATATTACTTTATTAATCCTAATAATGGGAATAAAAAAATCACATGAAAACAATGTGACTCCTTTGGTACTCATGAGAGCTTTCATTTCAGAGTACACTTGGAAACTGGCAGTTTATTTCGTCAACCATTTCATTTCAAAGCAATAAAATCTAGACCATATTTATCTGTATTAGTGATTCAGTTATTAAAAAAAGTCTTAATATTTTTAAAGGGAGTCCAATAAAATATCACCTCTAAGAGATTACCTGATTCAAATGGCTGAAAAGTTACCATCTCTCCAAGTGCAATAAGTTTCTCCTGTCAAAAAATGTTATAATCAGAGAATTAAATGAACACAACTACTAATTTCATCAATTTTTGAGTAGAAAAACACTTTGATTCATGACTTTTAAACAGTTAACTTTTAAAAAAGTCATGCTAGAATTTATATAAGCAAATGAGCATCTTGCTTATTTCTTCAAACGTGCATTGTTCCTTTATCGTTGCTAGAAATGAGTTGCAAGATGAACCCACAAAAGACCAACGTGTGCCTTGGGCCTCAGGGGATCTGCTTAAGATGTCACCCAAGTACCTTGTTCATTTCATATTACCTGAATTAGATCACTTGCCATTTCAGCCATTTTTTGTTCACTAATTTTAACATCTTTGAGGTCTGTGAGAACCACCCAGCCTCCATTCTCAAATTTCACAGGCATGGAAAAGACGATCCCTTCAGGAATACCAAACTGGCCTGCAGTGGGCACACACAAAAGAGCCAAATAAAAGCTTTTGGAAAAACAGACCCTTCCTGTTGAGTGGGATAAACACAGTGCATCATTTTTATTGGCAGCAGTGGCACATTCTGGGCATTCCCTATCAGGGAGAACTGAAACACCTACTCTTGGTGAAGCATGGTGACAGACAACTGCTTGGAGATGGGTCTTAGCAAGCAAACCTTGATCCAGTTCTGGGTCTGCAGATATTCAGATCAGTACCTGATATCAATCTTGCCCCACCATCAAAGCTAGCCCACCCTGAGCTCCAGAGCAATGTGAACCTATACAAGTCGATGACTTATTTAAGTTATATAGGGGTTCAACTTTTGGATGTGACTCTACTGGGCTACATATTGGTAGGAATGAACATACTTCTCGATGGCGCTGGTGTCCCTTCAACAGTTCTCCCTTCAGTGTTTTTCTCCCCTGTTTGCATCCCTTTTATTCCCTGCTTTTCAGTTCAGATCCCCTGCTTTTGCCCTTGGGAGCTAATGCTTTCTGTTCCACTTGTCTGGATTCCTTTTGTCCGCTTGTCCCCCTAGGTAGTGCAAGAGTTCAAGGCATCTGTTTAGTCTGGCTTTCCTCTCTTAGCCCAGTATGGCAGCTCTACACCTAGGGTATGGGGACTTAGAAGGGAAAGAGAGGGGGACAAGAAAGTTGGTGATTTCCTTGCTGCTTGCAGTTTTTAGTTTGGATGTACCGTAAATAAAAAGAGTGACAGTAATTCCTTTTAACTGGGAAATACTCAGATAAACTACCCGTCCCCTTAAGTACTTCAGGCAAGTAGCCCGTCCCCTTAAATATTTACCATCCTCATGCCAAAAATTATTGTCAGTGGGACAAAAAAAATTGAAGATAGTGAAGAAACTGGTTGTAAAAGACTCTTCCTTAAAGGAAATCCCAGTGCCTCTATTTAAGCTTTATTTTATTTGTAAAGAGCCAGTCTTATGGGTGGACAACATAAGAAGGTTTACCTTCATGATACATTTTCAGAGATAATGACCAGTTGTCCTTCATCCCAAATATAGCATTTTTGATGAATTCCTATCAAGATTAATTATACTTTCTACTAAAAGGATTAGGCTGAAAATGGTCATTTCCCTGTAAAGGTGTTACAATAACTTGAATTCACATCAGGGGGATGTTCACTGAGTGTGAAGGAGCTGCAAGGCCAGGCAAGCACAGCCCTTCCCTCAGGGCACTGCAGTCTAATGAGGGCAGGAGGCAACTGACTCAGTCAATAAAGGCAGATTATAAATGGTCTCTGATGGGGGATTAAATTATGGTGAGGACAGAGGAGGAGAGGGGGAATCTGAGGTTAATTCTGATGTGGGAGTTTGAGAAGATTCCCTTGAGCTGGACAATAGTCACTGGAATAAACGGAGGCAGGTGGTTCTGTTAACATAAAGAATACAGGGTGACTCAGCCTGGGAAAGAAGACAGTAAGTTCCATCTGGTGTGTGTTGGTTTGAAATAACAGCATGACCTCCAGGTAGCAGTGTCACAGGCTACAACCCAGCAGAGACCTGGGCCTGACACTCTGCAAGCAAACGAATTTGCACAGGGGGGAAAGTAAACACCAAGGGAAGAAAGATGCTTTAGCTAGAACTTACAGAGCACAGAACATCAGCTATTCTCTCTTGCCATTTTTCAAAGATGGGAGATTTCTGAATCATTTTGAGCAGGTTAAAACATTAATGCTGTAGAAAAAGTATGTGCAATATTTGGGGGTGGAGAATATCCACAGATAAGTAAATATCCCATATTCCAACTGCTAATATCAGGGTTCTGAGTGCACCTTTATCTCTTGCCTCTGGGTCTTTGCGTCTGCACCCAAGACATCTTCTCCACAAGCATCTGCCTCAGGGACACTACATGAACTCTAAGCTTCATGGAGTGTTCCCTTTACAAAGCCTGTGTTAAATTGTTCCCAATGACCACCTAAATAGACCTTGTTTTCTTTTCCTCAGCTGGGGTTCATGTGTGATGTCTTCCTACTTCTTTGTCTCCACTGTCTATGGCCTGACCTGTAAGCTGTCTGGACTGTCACAGTTTTAGAACCATGCACTCATATGCCTACTTTAGTATCCATTCAGACATTCTGTATGTTGGAGAGTCAGATATACAAAGTGTCAATTCTCCTGACTGAACCCCAATATTTCAATATTATATGCTGTGAATGTTCAGATTTACCTTCGCTCAAGACTCCTAACGACACAATCTCCCCAGGAGGTGAGCCATGGTACCAGTATTTCAACGTAGTGGTTATGCTATGAGAAGCTAAGATACCTCCAACTTGTCTTCCTGTGCTGGTCAGATTTTTTAGATTTGCCACAAATTCCCTGTTTATCCAGTCACTGTAAGGAGACAAAGAAACCATTTTACCATGGAAGAAGGCATGGAATGAAAAAAGGCTATTCCCAGAGCCAATGGGGTTCAGTGGAAGAAATCATCTCCACAAAATGGAAATATGACTTCCTGTGAGGTGAACGTGATAACTACGGACACGGGGCAGAAACATGACTTTCTTTGCCTTTTCATCAAGTCCATAAAAAGTTGATTGCAAAACAATGAAACATAGCAGACCTCTATCTTTTCATGTTTCAAACGAAAAACTTGATATAAATATGGAGCATGCAGAAATCATGCAAGGGCCTAAGAGCTTATTCAATGTAGAGAGTATCTTGAAGCCAGTGGTATCTTTCATTTTGAAGAAAATAGTAACACAAAAGGTTGAATTGTCCACATGGAGACTTAGAGAAATAATAAGGCTGTCAAAAACTGAAGTCTAAACTCAGGCCATAGACCAGTAGATTGAATGGCTGCTCCAGGACTCAGCATAGACAGCTTCGTGAGACACTTCCCTTACCTAGGCAATGGGCAGGCGCATCACACTTAAGAGTGTAAATGTGGGGACACTTAATTTCTAGACAATGGATGAAGTCCGTATGGTCTGAGCAGGGAAAGGGAAAGAGGGCACAATGGAAAGTGCTGCCAAGTTTAGAAAAAGGCTTCAACGGTGCTTGTCCTTTTCTTCTTGTTTCTTGGGAATGGGAGGATTGGCTATGGCAGGACAATTCTGGGTGCTTAGCCTGCAGTAATCCTTCAATCTTCCCAATGGGCCTTCCCTGTTAGACCCATAGTATGCAACTATTTCCACTTAGGAGCTGAGAAAACTGAAGCATTGAGAGCTTGAGTGATTTCTCCAAAGTCACACAGCTGACCAGTGCCTACCTGAGAACCCAACCCAGGTGGCTTGGTTTCAGAGACTGCTCCTCCTTCCTTCTCTAGTCTGTCTCTCTGGCGACAGGACTCCTGTCAGAGCCTGCTCGCCATCTTAATTCTTGATTGTCAAAGGTAGTTCAAGTCATTTCACTTTGGATACACTTCTTATCTTTAAATAAGATTCACTTTACATTCACTTGCTTTACAGATAACCTCACTGTCAGTCCCTAACAGATCATCTGAAATATGAAAATTCATAGATGCAAAATTAAACAATTAGGGTGGGGATTTCTAGTTGAAATTCTGTTGAGTTTTGTTTCTTCGATAGCAAACATGAGCAAATTTGACTGTGAACAAATGTTATTTTTTACAAGATTTATAAGATGATTTAAAACACCGATTACACATTTACTCAGCATTGCTAGTATACTTTAAGAATAGACGGTACCTATCAAAAATCAAGTTTAAAATAGGGCGTGAATAGTTAGGAGGTCCCCAAATAGCACTTTCGTAGTTGTAAATCTTGGCTTTTCTCAGATCAATGTAGTTATTTCCACTAACATTACCCCAAATGATCACATCTTTGATGTCTGTGAAGAAAAGAAATGATAAATCAGTATAATAATGAAAATTAGAATAAAAAATTGCTTGTGGTCTAGTTTTTTGTGTTTACAATTGATTCTTTTACTAGAAAACAAACCTACATTTGTTTCTCCTAAGTTATGCAAAGTGTGAAAATGATGTGGATCCTCTCCTTACTGGTCAGATTTTAGCAACCCCCAGTAATGCTCCATGGAGAGGGCATAACTAATACTCCCTGAAACTAATTGCTATGGAAAATGCTATCACAGATTTGGCCCTAACTCTATTACTCTGCTATGAAGGGAACATTTTCTTAGCTTTGCTTCTGAGAAGGGGTCCTTGTGTCTAGACTGGAATAGAAATTTGGGCAAATCACTTAACTCCCTGGATGGATTTCATTTCCTGCAGAATAACAGGGTTGTAATAAAAGGACCCAAGGAGCATCTTAGCCAACAAAAAGCTATTTTCCTAGGTGAGGCACTTTTAAGTGGTAGATTTAGAAGAAAACAAATCAACCCAAATCCTTGTAACATGCTAGGGGTGGAAGTGAGGGAGTGAGGGTGTGGGTGTGTGTGTGAGGGAGAGGAATGGGTAAGAAAACAACTACCATGTGAAGTAATACATAGTAATGAAGCAAAATAAGAGGATAGAGGTTTAGAGTCATAACAATTAGTACTAAATGTGATTCTACCATTGCTGATTTTATAAGAATGTTATTCCCAAATTAAAAAGAAATAATTTCATTAATTTACTAATTTATTGGTGTAAAAAATTAATACTGTTACACAGTCATTATAGAGCAAGTTTAGTCAGGTTATTTTTTCCCTTTTTTCCCCATTAGTCTGTGACCAGCACCTGCAGTATTGTGTCTTCCCCATGATTGTGCAGCCCAGTTGGTGTGTATATGTGAGTGTGCACACCTGCCTGGGCCTAGGAGGAGGAAAAGGGGCAGAGATCAGCACGAGCATGCGCACAAACACAAGAGAGCATGGTAGAACACCAGAGAGCCAGCCTAGAGAAAGAGAATGAATATCGCTGGGGGGGGGGGTTAAGGGGCTTGCCTGTCTCCCACCTGCCCCACCCCCATCCTGCCCTGGCCCTGGTCTGCCTCATGTGTCTGTGTAACTGTTAAAACCAATAAAGAACCTACACAGATTGGTGAGCCTGATGCTTATAATTGGTGGCAAGGATTGGCTAGACTACAGTCTTATACTTTTCATTGGGGAGACTGAAATTTTTTCCCAATTCTCTATAAGTTTGCTATTGACGTCAGATAACAGAATATCCCACTGATAAATACAGACACCACCAAGGAAAATCATTCAGGGAAAAATCCTGATGCCAAGAAGTTGTTTTCGGGATATTACCTGAAAGCAGTTCATATATAACCGTTTCTTGTGAAAATCAGTGACTTTTGAATCTCTCAGTAGCTGACGGGCTAGGGTAAGAAGAGACTGGGCAATAGATCTTGGGCAATATATCATCTTCCTCTGAGATTATCATTCTCATCAAAGTAACTCATCAGTAGGAAGAGCCACCCTATCACTCTATCTATCACTCAGTTCCCAAGAGAGCTAACGATGTGCAACAGGGCCCTCTATTAGCTGCATGTTGTAGGAGGGGAACTGGTAGTCTGATTTGGAGACTCTGGGTATGCTCATGGAAAAATAATTCTCCAGTCCTGTGTAAGTATGAGAGAGTTTTCTTCCTAAAGTCTAAAGAAACCTTTTCATCTCACCGAGTCTCATTTTTCTTATCAGCTTGAACACCTTTTAAAGCTCTAAATTACACTAGAGAAAATTATAGTGGACATCTGTTTCCTTCCTCCCAGGATCTCTTTTCTTCCCCCTTAACAGCACCCTGGTTTTCCTCTAAATAACTATCATTCCCTAATTTGCATCCATAGGGTTGGCTAGGGATGGTGTCTTTACCACTCAATTCTATCAATAGGCATGAGACCCAGATTTCATCTTCGTGAGCCTAACAAGCAACTCAGAGTTGGGTGAGTGGTCCAAATCTGGTCAACGAGAAGTTATCCTGCTATGTTTGCATGAACAGTTAGAAAGAAAGCCCTCTCTCAAGTGGGGGCTACTGGATTATGGGGGTAAATCTGGGGATACTGTGGCCATTCTGCTCTTTCTTAGAAGAGAGAACCTGACTGTGAATCAAAGCACTGCTGAGGATAGCAGTGCGGAGGCCAGGAGAGCACAGGCCAAACTATCTTCCTCACTTGAAGCCCGATCCCCAGCTATACCTGTTGGAGTATTGCCTCACCTTTCAGTTATGTCACATGAAAACATTTCTTCACCTGACTTTATTTATTTTGAATGAACTTAATCTCTTGCAACAGAAGGAGTCCCAAAAAGTCAGGAAACCTGGGCAATGTATGAATTGCACTCAGGGAATAGCATGAAAAAAACTTCTTGGCATCAGGATTTTTCCCTGAACAATTCTCCTTGGTGGTGGCTGTATTTTACCTCATTTTGCTCTGCTCTCTTTTCTGCTCTGCTGATTTCTCCTTTCTATTCCAGCGACAATTCTCCCTCGGCTATTGTCCCTCCAGCACTTGTTTTCCTTTTCCCATCTCTTCTCCATTTTTCCTTTTTTCTGTTTCTCATTTGTTTATTTGCTTTGAATTTACAGCATCAGCAGCCACAGGAGAGCAGCTTTCTGGCTGAGAGTCCTTGACACAACCCTGCCCCCGTGTTAGCATTTGAACCACTGCCTCTTCTTGACACTTTCATCAGAGTATCATAGATCTTTTCCATGATTAATAGATACATCAGTGTTTGCGCATAAATATAAGGTTGACAACACAGATGAAATAATTAGAATGTTTTCCTAATGTTGACTCATTAATATTAATTTGGCTGGGGAGTACCCTGGCTCTGGGGTTAAGACACTATAGGTTTGTATGCAGCAATACTTGGCTTATGCTTTAAGGGCTGCATCGTGAGGCCATAGTGAATGTAGTTCTTTCTACAATGTGCTGGGGGTCAGCAAAGTCTTATATTCTTCTATTCTTTCTATTGAAAATATACTTCCTTATATTTTCAATAAATACGGTTGCACCTGCTGCATCTAAAGGTACAAATGGCGAAGATTTGTCAAATGTGACCAATATTTGAAATACAGCACTCCCTCTTAAAATACAATAATCCATTTTCTGATCCAGGGTCACCCTCATAGGGTTTTTGTTAACCAGCAATTTGATGATTAATAGGACTAGAAACTGATCAAGTATCATCATCCCATTGGAGAGTTTAATATCCTTGTAAATGTTTACCATGTGCCAGGTGCTCTTCCAAGCATTTAAAAAATACTTTATAATTGCTCAAGTTTCCCTCGGTGGTAAGTGGGGTAATGCTACTTTAGCATGGGCCTGATTAATTTTTAAATAACTGTGATCACTTTAGTTGACTATTATGGAAAAATTTGAATATTAGGTTTCAAATTATTACCTGAAAAATGTCTTATCCTGGCCATTATTTTTACTAATTTGATGGGAAATGTATACAGTGATGGGCAAAGCTAGCCATGGAAACCAGTGAAATATGTTTTTCACAGTAGTCAAGTCAAAGAGTGAAAAGTGTGTTTTCTATTCCAGGATGTTCCTAAGGGTAGAGTGTTCTTCCTGGTTCTTTGAAGTTGTGTTGTTTCAAACAGAAGCAGAAGCAGAAATAGGAGCTGACTTACTTGAGGGCGCTGTTTTCAGTTTTTTGGCTAGCACAGCTTTGGCCTGGCCTTCTACCCCCAGTGCCACCGCAACAATGTTGTGTGCCATGCTGGGGGCATATCTTGTAAGCAAAACTGTCTTCAGATTCACAAAGGACTTCCCTCCTACAAGAACTTTTACAGATTCATGAGCATTTTTCTCAATCAGGCTTCCATAGAACCGACACAGAGGGAGCGTGTTTCGGATGTAGTCCTCTAATGTGTACATCTCCTTGTCGATTCTGTCATCCAGGATGATGATTACATGGGCCTGGTGGAAGGCATCCTCCGCTTGGGTGCAGGTGGAGACATTCTGCAGGAGGGGTGACACCAGGTTGCTCATCTCCGTTTTAAGGATGTTGAGATCTTCTTTTGCCTGCTCTTTGTCAAATAGAGTTATGCTAATTTCCGTATTCATCCCAAACACTTCACCACTTGTCAAGATGGGAATTAGGTGGAAGCAAGCTGGGGAAGATGCACTAATAAAAATGCAAATGGGAATTTGAGTAGTTAAATCTTTTTGCCACTTTATCTTTATTCCTAATAGGTATTTCTACATATGCACTTAATGGCGTGATTTAATGTCTTAAGTAGACATACATGGCTGTATGTCACTTTTAAAGTAGAAATCACAAGCAGAAGAATATCACACACACACACACAAAAATAGACCAAATTCTCTAGTGAACGCGGATACAAAAATTCTCAACAAAATACTAACAAACTGACTTCAGCAATACATACAAAGTATCATACATCATGACCAAGTGGGATTTAATGCAAGGATGTAAGGATGGTTCAATATATGCAAATTATAAATGTAATATAGCACATAAAGGAAAGGATAAAAATCATATGATTATATAGAGAAAAATTTTATACTCCCATTTATGTATATATTCAGCACCCATTTATGCCCCAAACTTTCAATAAGTGGGGAAGAAAAAGAACACAGCTTACTATATTAAAGGTGACATATTATAAACCCATAGCGAATATCAAAATCAATGGTAAAAAAAAAACTGAGAGCTTTCTCTTTAAGATTAGGAACAAGACAAAGTTGCCCACTCTCAAGACTTCTATTTAATTTAGTGTTAGCGGTCTTAGCCAAAGCATTGTACAACAAGAAGAAATAAAAGAGATCCAGGTTGGAAAAGAAGTGATACTGTTATCATTAGCAGATGACGTGATGGTACACATAAATACCCTAAAGTTTTGCTAAAAAACTATTAGGAAGAATAAATGAGTTTGGCAAAGTAACATACCACAAAAACAATGTACAAAAATCTACATCATTCCTAATTTCAAACAAGCTAGAAGAAAAGTAAAGACAAGTAATCTCATTTACAAGTTCATCAGATAGAATAAATTCAACAAAGATACTGAAAAACCTATATAATGAAAACTACAGACATTGTTAAGAGAAATAAGAGGCCACACAAAGAGTAGAAAGCTATTGTTTGTTCATGGAGAGGGAGAACTACTGTTGTTAAAATGGCTGTTTATTTGAAACAACATACTGATCTTACACAACCAGTCCTTAACAAGTTCAAAGGCATTCAACTCAAGAGCACATCGAAAAAAAAGTGGAACAAGAAATTCCCACTACTAACCCTTTCAGCTGGCGATCTGAAAACAGTTCCCAAATAAATGTATCTATTTATGACTTTTCAAACTGAATATGCAGAAAGCAAAACTTAAAACAACTGTATAATATTCTAATTATATGTCTAGATTTCCTTTTAACAAGATTCCACTTAACCATAGCCTTTTCTTACTTCATATCTATAAAGCCTTATCTATAAAGCAATGACATTTTCCAGAAAGACCCATCTTTTTCAAAGCTTTACAAAGAAGCACAGGATCAGCACAAGCTGGGCACCATGTCTCTGTAGGTGTTGTTATACATTCCAGAACTATGGTCAGCACCTGAGAGCTGTAATGACCCCTGAGGGGAGATCAGAAAAGCAAGTGGGCATATTTCATTTTCAAAGGAGGTTTGGGAAGTGGTGAACTGGGAGTCTTAAGAGCATCTGCCATTTTAATCCTTTAGAAAAAGTATCTTAAAGCAGGTGTAATATTTATTAAATCTGGTGTTAGATTCAAATTCATTCTCAGTTCTTCTCTGTATTTAGAATATTTAATAATAATGAATAAGTTTTCAAAGGAATGTGTGTATTGGGATACATACAAGTGTAGTGAGAACAGTGTGAAGTACAGAGTGTGGGGGGTAGAGAAAGGAAAAGGGAAAGAAGAAATAGAGCAGGACAAGTAGCAGGAGATGGAGCGAGTACAAGACAGGAGAGAAAGTGAAGACAAAGACTGCATGTGTCTGAGACTGAGAGCAATGAGGGGCAAGAGAGTGGAGAAAAAGTATACATGAGCGAGGGGAGTGGGGTTGCAGGGAATGAAGGCTTAAGGAAGAGCAACGGCAGTTCTAGAACTGCAAGCGGGTCAGAATCTGAGATGGCAAACTAAAAAGCTTCTGTACAGCAAAAGAGACAACAGAAAAAACTAAAAGAAGCCCAACCAAATGGGAAAAAATTTTGCCCTCCACAAGAGTGATAAGGGATTAATAACGCAGATCCACAAGGAACTCACACAACTAAACAAAAGCAAAACAAGAAACCCAATCAAAAAGTGGGGAGAAGAACTAAAAAAACACTTCTCCAAAGAGGAAATACAAATGACCAACAGGCACATGAAAAATTGCTCAACGTCACTAGCAATCAGGGAAATGCAAATCAAAACCACAGTGAGATACCACCTTACACCAGTGAGAATGGCCCACATCAAAAAAACAGGCAACAACAAGTGCTGGTGTGGATGTGGAGAGAAAGGAACACTCTTACACTGCTGGTGGGAACATAAACTGGGCAAGCCACTATGGAAAGCTGTGTGGAGGACCCTCAAACTAATGAAAATGGAACTAACATTTGACCCAGCAATCGCTCTTTTGGGAATCTACCTAAAGGAGACCTCAGTGTGGGTACAAAGAGACACCTGTGCCCGGATGTTTACTGCAGCACTATTTATAATTGCAAGGACATGGAAACAACCCAAATGTCCCAAAACAGATGAATGGATGAAAAAGATGTGGTATATATACACAATGGAATATTACTCATCAATTAAAAATGACAAATTAGATGAATTTATGATAACATGGACGCATCTAGAAGAAATCATATTAGCAGAAACAAGTCAAAAAGATAAAGATAGACACAAAATGGATTCACTACTATGTGGGACTTGGGAAAGATAAACAAAAAGCTATGAAGTGAAAAAAAAAAAAAGCTAACAACCAAATTGAAGGGTACAACATGGGGCGGGGGGTGG
>PVHY01023465.1:0-20903 GCA_004024945.1 Uropsilus gracilis
TACTATTTGCTTTTACAGTGGAATTATTAGCCTTTCTTATATGTCCTTACCTGAAAAAAGATGTGAAATCATCATCCAACACTGCTAGTCTTGTCTAGATGTTCTCCTCCCAGGAGGTGGCTGTGGTCCTAAGGTTGGTGACCACTACCCTGGAGCATCCCCAGCTAATTGAAGACTGAGACTAGGGGTGCAGGGTACACACACAGTGACTGAGGGAGGCTCAGAGGGTCTTGTGGGGGCAGTCAGTGGCAAGCTGACTGACAAGGCAGCTGTTAGGAGTGTTTGGAGTGACCCAGCAGAGAACCTGAGTGCCCAGCTGTGGGGCCGGGAAGGGAGCTGGGCCTGGAGTGAGAAGGACTGAATGGGGGACCCTGAAACCTTCCCTGACCTTTTGTGCACAGAAACTGCAACACAAAGGACATGAAGCTGTTCGGGCAGCTCACATGCCCCTGTGCCCGTGTGTTTGTACATACTGATGACTGGAGGGCACCCAGCTTGGCACACAGCCTAGGCGCCCAGCTGTGCTGCAGGGAGAGCAGTGTTCAGCTACCAGAAAGGCCTGGACAGGTGGGCTCAGCACCTCCAGGGTAGGGCTGCATCTTGTCCTGCCTTCTCCCGATCCCTGGCATGGTGCTGGCACGATGCCTGGCCTGCAGTTTCTGCTCTGTGAATCTTGTTTGCGTAAATTAAAAGAAATCGGTACTGCAAGAAGGGGTAGTCTGGGTTCCGCCGTGGTTACTTTGGGGAAGTTGTTTTATAATCCTGGGCCTCCCTTTCTTCAAAGTGTAATTCTTAGTGTACAGTCACGAGGCCAGCTGCCTAGGTTTGAATCCTGTCTCTCCACTTAATTTTATGTCCTTTATGTAATTGCTGAGCTTCAGTTTTCCCACCTGTGAATTGGGGGTTACACTCTTGCTCAGAGGGTCATTGGGCAGATAAACAAGTTAATGTCACAGGAAGCACTTAGAAGGGAGTAGTACTTGGTGTTTGCTGTTGATGTCTTGAAAATGAAGGTAGTGTGTGCATGCATGTTAGGACCCTGGTCCATTGTTTTCCTGTGTGTGCTCCTCACAATACCAAGTCCTTATATTGTTAACTGTTAAATGAGAAAGAGTTCTCTCCAGAACCCCAAGAGTCTTAAGAAATCCTGGGTTAAAAATTAGACAGTTTTCTGTCCTTGCAACTGTTCTGTGACATCTCCAAGGGGGAGTCAAGAATTTTGCTCTTCTCTTGCTTTCAAATTGAGGCTCTGATATATAATTGGCTTCAGTTCAAAAGTTGCAGGGAAATGATCTCCCTGGTTTCAGAGTCCCATTCTAAGTCTCCTCTTAGGCAGGGAGAGTCTGCAGGACTCAGGGCTGATATGTCCTGGAAAGAGGACAAAAAAGCTGGGTTTTGAAAAAGACCTCTCTTGTATCCTTGTTTCTCTCCTTCCAAATGTCCATCTCAGGAACTTCAAAAAGACTTCTGCTAAGTCACAAATAACAAGTCCCTCAGCTCTGCCTTGTCTGTGTGTGAGTGGTCCTCAGTCTCATTCTAGCCTCCAGATGTTCCTCAGTCCCTACTGTGTGTCAGGCAAGCTAGAAACTTGAGTTCAAAAAACTAGGAACAAAGGTCCTATCTTCAGGAATTGTATAGGAGGGCCTTGAAGGAAACCAGTCCTGATAACACAGTGTTGTTCTTCACAGTAACAGAACTTGTGCTTGAGGCATAGATAATTTGAGATCAAAGAGTAATTTATTCTTTCTGGAGGAGAGAGGGAAGACTTCGTTTGGCAGAACATTACTTGAGTGGAATTTTGAAGGATGAATAGGAGTTTACCTAGTAGACAGAGGAAGCAAAATGATACTGTGGCATCTCCAGGCTACTCAAAACCATCTCTCCTTTGGGGTGCTAGTACAGATCTTTCTACCATTAACAGTGTTTCTGACTATAGCCAAGTCATTCCTTCTCTCTGGGCCTCAGTTTTCCATTTGTCAAATGGGATCACTTCCAACTTTAATGAACTGTGACTTCATGTCTACAAAGGTGTTAGAAATTAATTTCTAAAAGGTTCTCATTTGAAAAAGACTGAAAAATTTGACATTTTCAAGTGCACAGTCTAGTCCTACAAAATTGGTCACACTGTCTTCATTTAAAGAATAAACAGGCCTAGGGGGAGTGTGTGTGTGTGTGTGTGTGTGTGTGTGTGTGTGTGTGTGTGTGTGTGAAGGGACTTGTCCTTTTTCGGTAAGTGGCAAAGTCCAACCTCAGACCCAGGTCTTCTGACCCAGTGTTTGGGGTTCTAGCCACTGTTCCACATGAACTGTCACCAATAAGCCTTATATCTCTGTGTGTGTGACACATAAATGATCCTTGATTTGGCATACTTGCCTTGCTCAGTTCTACATCAGCTGTTATTGCTGGTAGACTGGGACGAGGAATCTAGCAACGTGTGCAGAGGATACTAGGTCCCTGCCCTGAAGAAATCCCTTGAGGGACAGTGCAAGCCAGGAAGGTCCTGTGAGGGGCAGGAGGCAGCACCTAGTTGATTTTCAAGTGAACACTGTATTAGCCACAGAGCAAGATAGTCTGGGACAGCAAACAGGGGCCACAACTATCATCTCCTGAAGAAAATTCAGTGCTAAATCCAGGGTGAAAACAGACCACTGCCTCCAAAGTCTGTCTACTTCTGAGTCTTGGCTTTCTTCATAGCGTGTGTCATATCCTTAATGCATATCGTTATTGCCTGACTTTCCCAATGGAATGTAAGCTGCACTAGAGCTGAGACTTTGCTGATCACACCTGTGTCTCCAATACCTTGCCCATGGTCCGGTGCAAAGATCTTCATTAGATATGAAGAATGCAGGAATGAATGAACAGATACCTTCACTTATGATCACTCAGCTCCCACTGCAGTAAGCAAGCTTTTAGCCATGGAGTTCCCACATCTTACTGCATTGGAATCCCCTGAAGCTTTCAAAATGGCTGACAACTGGCCCCCACCCTATCTGTTTGGATTGAGTTGGGGTACTAACTGAGCACTGAAATTTTTAAAGTCTCCCCAAGTGACTCTAATGTGCGCTGCAGTCTAGAAGCCACAGTTTTACTAAAAGGCACAGTCTCAGAAGGAGGGATGGTGGACGGTGGTGCTTGGAGGAGAGTCATCTGTGCTGTCTTGGGTGTGTCTTGATGTTACCAAGAGTAAAGGAAAGGGAAATTTTCCCTCCTTGCCTTCACCCAATCCAGGTCAGAAAAAGACCTTGTCTACTTCCGCTCCCACCTCCTCCCCTTCGATGACTAAATGAGTCAGAGGAAGCTTAGGTTCCCTCGTCATGTTCCCCTCTTGTTGGATTTGCATGAGTAAGAAAACCCATGGGTTAAGTGCACACAGGTTGACAAAACTAGAACTTGGTCTCGCAAGACCCCAAGCCAGGGTCCAGGATCAGTAAGACCTGGTTCCACCCCGTCTGCCCAGCATCCAGCCTGACATTAAGCGGGCAGACTGCCTGTGGCATCCTGCTTCTAATTCTGCTCTGCCGCTAACTGCGCAGCCATGATGAGAGACACTGTTTCTCATCTCTGGGCTCATTTCCATGTTGGGCAAATGAGTGGTTATACTAGACCAGTGATTTGAAACCCCTTTAAAGCCACAGAACTTTGTGTTCACGTGGAATCTCATGTAGCAGTCTGCGTGTAAAATGAATGGAGGTGGAGCTATTCTTAGTGCTTACTTGGAGCACCTGCACCCCTTTTGCAGAGTTTCCACAGACCCCTAAATGTTCCTAGGAACCTAATTTGAGAGACACCGACCTGATACTCTTTTTCAGCTCAGATACTGTTTGTGTAGGTGTTCCCTGTTTGTTCATTTGACTGATGAACAAACAGCTCTGGTTGCTTGGCTAATGTTAACACTGGGTAATATTCAGAGAGCTCTTATCTTACTATAATGACACCATATATACTCAGCCTGTCCTTCCATATGGCCCCAAACATGTGCAAAAACATTGCCTCTTTATACCATCTGATGTTGAACTAACCCCTGCATGTGAGAGCTGAAGGAAAGTAGATGTAGGTAGAGAGCAGGGAGAACTTTACTGTTTTTCCTCACCTGGATCATCCATATGACCAGAGGTTTTCCACCCTCCCTCTGTTTCTAGAAGCAGTAACTCCTGCTTGTCAACATTCTGCCTGCTTCTCTCTCTGGCTTTGGCATTCAACATCATAGGAGTATTCTCATATCAGCAATGGCAGCACCAGTTTCATGACATAAAAAGAATTAATCAGAGTGACTTGTCAGATGAAAAGTATTCTTGGATACATTCCTAGGAGAGGATTTCTGTTTTTAGAGATTGTTCTTTCTCCTAAAAAGGCAGATCAGACCCCATCGGTGATTCCTGGACAAGCATTGTAAAGGGCTCAACACACCACCCCTCTCCCTCTTTACTAATGAGGTGAGACAGGCCACTTCCATTCCCTGCCTGCCTTACTTCTGGTAGTAACGTGCACCTGGGCTGGAGCAGGGGGGAGGAGCTCCCTCATGGCAGTCAGGAGCCTGAGTTTTATTCGCTAATTGTCTGGCAGCTTTGAACAAATTCCCAGCTTTCTCTGAGGTTTAGCTTTCCCATATGTAAGATGGAGGAAGAACACATTTGATATTTATCCAGAGAGGTTTCCTATCTTAAAATGGATTGGTAACATGACATCTAAAACAGTGATGTTAAGGGATCAGATTGCTAACCCAAGGCCTTCTTTGGCCCCAGTCTCATAGGTGGGACTATAGTTCCCAATAACCTTTTCCCAGCTCCCTTTGAATAAAGAAAACTGAGTCCTCTGGGAGTCCTAGTCTGAACTGGAGCCCTCAGTCCCCACATTCTTTTTTCAGTCAGTCCTCATGTCCAAATTAGCATTGCTGCTCTGAGCCCTACAGAAGGTGTCCGAATCTTCCCTGAAAATCCCAAGTTCTCCAGATACCACTTCAGGTGCCCATCCTTGCCTCAGTTCTTCCCAGCCTCCTGCCAGACGCTAGTTAATCATGGCTGCTGTTTACTGACACCTGCTATGTGCCAGGTCCTGTTCTAAGTATTTTATGGGGTCTTTGATCCTCACAATAATCCTAAAATACATACTTCTATTACCTGCAATATACACATGAGGAAATTGAGACACTGAGAATTAACTTGCCTGGGGTCACCTAGCTACAGGCCTCGGAATTCCTTCCTAATTGCTATGTGGGGGAGGGGGAAGGGTGAGGGAGGGGGCAATCGTGCTGTAATGGCTGGGAGTCATTCAGTGAGTACCCACAGCATGGGGCATGGTGCTAGAGATGCTATCGATTCATTTACAACTTGCGATACAAACAGGCTCCAAAGCATTACTGACTGACTGCCTAAGGGTAAATTGAAGAACTGGGTGGGCTGCAGACTCAGGCATGTTCAGTGCTTGCATCTTTTTGTTTTTGTTTTTTTTATTTTTTTTGAGACTAGGTCTCCCTATTTTTGCCCATGGAACCGCAGGCTCTCGTTGCCTGGGGTACCACAGACTCAAGCAATCCCCAGTCTCAGCTTCCCTTGTAGCTGGGATGACAGGCTCGCACCATAACACCCAGCTGTTTTTTTGGAACTAGGTCTTGCTACGGGCCCCAGGCAGGACTCAAACCGCGATCCCTAGCCCTGGCTGCTTCATAGGCTGAAGCTTACAGGCACGAGCCACTGTGCCCGGCCCAGTGCTTGCATCTTATGAACCTTTCTTTTACATCAGGACAAAAGCCTGGAGATGCTCCCCACCCCTCATCTTTGGGAAAAATAAAGATGATACAGCCTCCCTCACAGAGTTCTTGAAAATGTCCATCAGGCGATCCGTGATGGCCTTCTCAAGTCACTGCTCCGGGGAGAAAGCTAGGGTCATCACCTTGGGCTTCTGCTTCTCTTTCCCAGTTCTGGGTGATCCTGGATTGTGACCTGCTCTCTGGAGTATTGTCATCCTTAGGGGTAACAGGAGACCCAGAAGGGAAGAGGAAAAACAGCACAGAAGCCCTGGACTCAGCCACACCCTGAAACCTCTTAGACTGAGGCTGAATTAAAGGTCTCAGGGTAGAGCAGGGAAGACAGATCAGGTCCAGGGTGTAGGGCCTTATTCAAGTACCACACCTTTGAGGAGTATGTAAAATTAAATGTACCCACTGTGCCAGGATGAACAAACCATGGGGTAGACTACGCCCTTTTCAATTCTATAGGTTAAGGCATCACAGAGGTTACAAACCTTGTGCCAGGACTCACAACTGGCAAATTCAAACCCAGGTCTGTGATTCCAAAACCAGTGCTCTTTATGATACACTAGTGTATCGTTTTCGACAATCTCTACAAGGCATAAGCTGAGGAGAGAGGGCCAGTGGTGGTAGAGTTTCCACCTCACCCTGCAGCTCCAGCCTTCCCTTAAATGCAACCTCCTTGCCAGGAGGCCTCTCTCTTGTTGATACTTTCCTTTTTTGAGAGACCCCAGCGTGTCTGGGAGTCCCAGTAGGATATTTGCCTCAGAGACAGACTGGAAAAAGGGGCAGCTGGGAATTTATTTTCGGGAATGATACAGGGATGGAAGAAGCTGGAAGCAAAGAGCCAGAGAGAAGGGGATAGAAATTCTGAAAAGAGGTGTGTGTGTGTGGGGGGGGGCAGGGTGTGTGTGTGCATTCCTTCATGCATGCATGTGTGCTGAATAAAAGCACCTAGCTGCCCTGCTCATAGCAAAATGCCACTTTATTTGGCCAATGAAAACACAGGAAAGGCAGAAGTAGCTTGTCTTGGTCTGAGATAATTAGGAAAGAAAATCCCCCCACCCCCCATGAAGGCAACATCAATTCAAAGAAAAGTCACATTTGTAATATTTGCTGTTTTACATCTTTGCTTTCTTTTTAGCCAGACCATGGTGAAGAGTTGTGAGAAGGCACATTTTATACTTAAATTTTATTTCCTAGGATTCAACAGAAGGTGTTCTCCCGCTTTTTTGTTTGTTAAGTCCTTGTCCTACTTGGTTCTTTGTGTGCCTGGGCTGCTTATAAAGACAGCTTTGACTTTACACAAAACGATTGGGAAAGCTGGGTAGTATCTAGAATAAGAATAAATCTCCAGATAGAGGTTGGCAGGTCTTCATTTGGGCCCGCAAAGGTGAACTCCGAAGTGTTGGCCAGAATCTCGAAATGCGGCGGCCGTTAACAGCGCGAGTGGCCTGGAATAGGCACTGTTGGTGACAGTGGCCGCCGGGCGTCGCGTAAGTTTGCAAAGCTCGTGTCCAGGAATTCCAGGACTCAGCCTGCCCAGATCCCGCGGCTGCAACCTTGCGGCGCGGGCTCGGGCGGACCCGGGCGAGCTCCACCTTCCGAGCAGTCACTCAGGCCCCGGCTGGGGGGCCGGCGACGGCGCGACGGTTGGTCGGCGCCACTCCCGCCACCTGCCCTACCTTAAGGGCGGGGTTACCTGGGCCCCGCCCCCCGCGGCTCGGGTTCCCCAACCGCGCTTTCTCCTCCCCCTCAAGCCCCGCCCCCCGGGCGAGGCCCCGCCCCCTAGGTCCCGGAGCCCGGGCGCCTAGTGATGTCACGGTCGCTTTGATACAAAGAGCCCTTCGGCCCACGCGGGTCTCCCGGCAACGGGCGCGGGTGGGGGCGGGGCCTGCGCCTCAACTGGTGTCGAGCCCGGCGAGCCGCCGCGGCGGCGGGGATTGTTCCTGTACTCTCGGCGCTGCTCTCCGCCTCTGCCCTCCCGCCACTCCGCGCCCGCCGGCTTCTCGCCCCTCTGCAGCGCACCGACCCGCCGCCGGACGCTGGATGCGCACCCCACCAGCCCTCGGGGATCAGGTGAGGGCGACTCGGGCTCGCGGGGCTCCGGCGACTCTCACCTGACCGGCCTCACGGCCAGAGCCAGGGAAGTTGCCTAAGCGCGGAACTTGGTCTGTCGTCCGGCCGCCGGCGAGTGACCGCCCTCTGGGCCCCGGCCCGGGAAGTTAAGTTACCTGCGTCTCGCGGCCTCGGAGGAGACGCTACCCTCTCGGGGCCCTCTGCTCGCGTCCAGGTGCGGGCTGGCCAGGACAAGCCGTGGGCGCGGGCAGAGAAGCCGCTCTCAGCTCGGTTTCCAAAGTGTTTGAAGGGAACCTGGCGGGTTGGGATGGAGGCTCGTTTGCCCGGCCTTTCCCCTTGGACACCTTCGCCCCTTCGTCTGTCCCACCTACGCTCGCGGTGAGTCTGTCCCTCCGGACCCGTGTTGCCTTAGCTCCCTCCCTGCCCTTGGCCCCGTCAGGTTCCCAAAGGGGCTATGCGACTTAAAGCCGGGGAAGTTTTCTGTAGCTCCCGACGCGTGCATGGAGCCTGTTTGCCGAGCTTTTCTGGTCTTTCAGATGGGCTCCGTGGGCCAGAAGTGAGGACCAGTCCAACTAGGGGTCTGGGACCAGCTGAGGTGCTGCTGAAGCGGAGGTGTGTGGGGAGCTCAATGAAACTGGGTGCTCCTACACCCCCACCCACCCCGGGTTGTGGCAGTTAACAAGATGCTCCTCCCCTATTGGGCGGTGGCAGTTAGCCCCTCAGGGCCTTTTGCCCCCTGCCCCTCCTTCTTTGTTTTAGACCCGATTTCACCAACACTTTGCCCTCCGGGTTCCAGGAGCTATCGGGCCGCCCTGGTAGTAGTAACTGCTGTTGCCAGGGCTACTTTTCTACTGGGGACCCGCTGAGGTCCTGAGGAGGCAACCTCTGGAGAACTGTGCCTATGCTGTGGAAACCAGGTTCCTACTCAGCCCTGACTATTGCTTCTCATCCCTGCACCTCCTCTGGTGTAGCCCTTCCCCCTTTCTCCCAAGCCCTGCTCTCCCACAGATGACTGGAGGGGTTGTCACTTGGGGCATACCAGTGTTCCTTGTCTCACATATTCTAAACCTTCTTCTCAAGGAGTGTGATCTCCTGGGTTCCTGCATTCAGCCTGTTCCTTAGCATGACAAACCCCTGCACTGGTTCCTGGTGATCCATGGAACCCCTCTTCTCACTTCCTGGAGGCAGGTGGTAATCGCTTGGGCTCCTGGGAAAGGGGTGGGGCAGGCACATCCTTTAGGGTGTCCCTAAGTCCTTCTATTGGTGAGATGTTAGTGATTGCCAGATTATGGAAAAAGAAATCTCAAAGGGGAGAGGGTTACCAATTTTGTTGAATGTCTGACCTCTGAAGTAGCTATCTCTGTTTCTGTCTCCCTCCTTCCCATCCTGTAATCACCTAACTCAAACTTGGCACAGTCCCTGAGACTGCTGTTGACTGAGGTCTTCCTGCTAGGCACCACTTTACCCAGATGGACTGACTCAAACCGTAGCCTGCTGAACTGACTTGCCCCCGGGGGCTGTTCAGGACACTGCCATACTCTCAAGATGTTTTCCATCTGAAAAACCTGGGTCACATTACTTCTTGCCCAAGTCCTCTGAGCCACCAAGCAACTAGATCTGAGTTGTTCTGAAGTCCTTAAGGTTTCAACCCTGGAGTGTGTGGCCTGAAGAAATAAGGGAAGCCAGTGAAGAACTTGGCATTTGAGTACACAGCCCAACTTGGGGAAAAAGCCTATTAGGGAATAAGTTTGGAATTTGGGGGATCCTGGGTTTGAGTGGAGGGGGTGGGGCGGTGACTAAGGTCAGCATGAGAGATAAGACTAGGGGAGGGACCTGACTAGCCAGACCTGGTGAGCAGACGGAGGTGTGACCTTTGCTTTAAGGAAAACCAGCAGGAGAGACTCTCTGGAGCCTGTCCATGGAAAAAGGCTTTCAGGCAGGTGAGGGAAGAAGTGGAAGAAAAACTCAGGGCCTCAGCAGCAGCAGCAGCCTGTACTGGGGAAGCTCTGAGCTTTAGGCTGAGAACTTCCTGGTGCATATCTCACTGGCCTCCACTCTTCTTCCTGCTAGCCCTTTCTTTAGAGCATTTGTGCACCTCCCTAAAGGGGCACACTGACTCCTTCATGGCCTCTTAGCCCCCCTTCCCCCCTGGAGATCAGTTGCCCCCCACACCCTGAACTTTTGCTTCACTTGTCCCCCTGGACTCTCACCTTCCTGCATGTCCTCACCCACTAACCCCCTGCCCCCTACCTCTTTATAGTGACTAGAGACTTCTTATCATAGCTGGTCCCTCTTCTGAGATGTGCCAGAGATATTTCACAACTGATCCCGCTTGGAGGGTCCTCACAGTTTCACTTTTTATGCTTTAAGTGTGAGTAGGAAGGAGGTGGGAGAGACTCCCAATAAACTAGCAGGTGAGCACTTTCTGAAGGCAGTCATCTGGGTTCATAGTCTTCGATGGAAGAACAGGCTGTGTAAAGTGTGTCACCACAGACCCTATGCTAGTCAATCTGCTGTCTGATGGTAGCAGTGGCGCATAGTGCCTTGGATTTGCCAGCTTTGTAGGATCCCTGGGGTTGGGCTGTTTCCCTCTGGTGGCTCTTGACTCAGTAGTTGGTTATTGATGACATGCTGACTTGGTAGGCCCACCTGAGGCTTTGTGTGTTCTTCTCTGCGGGCATGGTATGGTCTCCTCTATCAGATAGCATTTCAGAGCCTGGGCCCTTCCCCATTTCTGTTTACCAAGCTCCCTCATAGGACACTGCCCGTTAGAGGATAAGTGCTGTCTGAATTCATTCAACAAACATTTGAGTGTTTACTTTCTGTAGAGTCTATGCTGGGCCTAGAGATACAGCAGTGAACACAGCCTACCTTCCTGGAGTTCACCTGATGGCAGAGGGTCAGGTAGATAGGTAGAAACTGCAGGTCACATAGGAGGAGAGAAGGCTGGGCAGTGGGGGAGTGGTAGGCATGGTGCCATATTCTTTATTCAATCAAGTAGATGAGTCTTTAATTTCTTCCTGATTTTTATGGACATGAGCCTTTGGTCTCTTGACCAGAAAGCCAGTCAGGGACGCCATAGCAAGGGTTCTTGAAAGCATGGATTACAGAACTGATCATATGGGCCTGTGTCTTAGGGCCATACTGCAAGAATATCGCAATGAATGTAAGCAGGCTGGAAAATGCTGTTTGGTAGGGTGTTTTGTATTATCGGTACAAAATTACAGTACATATGGCTGCCCTTTTCCAAATTATTGATCCATCAATCCAGTATTCATGAGTAAAGTATATATGGCTAGTTTCTCCTACCCGCCCCACCATCCTTTATATGCCCTTGTTCCTTTTCCCTCCCCCCCTTAAACTCAGAACTCTTACTGTTCACTAATGTCTACCAGTTCTGTGTTTTACTTTATCAAATTGTTTGCTATATAAATGTTTTTGTTATTCTTACTTGGTTTACTATCTACAACTCTCTCAAATTTTATCTATTCTGCTAAAGATGGCTACATTTCTTCTTTATTTATGTCTGCATAGCCTTCTACAATGGGTGCTTCTTTTTCATTTGTTTGTTTTTGCTTTTTATTTTTTAATAGAGTGGGTAGGGAAGTCCTTACTGAGGAGGTGGCATGGTGACAAAAGTATAGGTAGAGGAAACAGCAACTGCAAAGATCCAGGGTGGTGCCATGACTGGCGAGGTGTATCCACAAAACTGTAAGGAGATGGCTATATTTGGAGAGTCAGGAGAAGGGGCAGGAACACAGGCTCAAAGATGGGGCCAGGGGACAAAGTGTTGCTGCCCAGGGATAGCCTGGAACCTCACAAGAGGACCAACAGTACATTTAGACTAGAAACGCACTGCTGCAAAATGCATTTCCTTACTCTGTCCTCTTTATACACTCCTGTTGAGGGGTTGGGTACCAAGGTTTTTCCTGGGGAAGCAGTATCTATGAGGTTCTACAGCTGTGGGTCTTGTTACCCTCAGGCTGGGTTGGGTTGTATGAATATGGAAACAGTTCTTGCCAGTCTGTTGTTTCTACCACACAAATTGCTCCCACAAAACCCACAGAGTGACACGCAGAAAGCTTTGTCTAAGCAAGCAGGCTATCTCCCTGTTCTCAAAGGCTGGTACTTCAGAGCCAGGTCCGGCTCGCAAGACCCAAGAAATCGCTGGCAGCCCCTGGTGCTTGTTGGCACTCTGACCTTCCCTGCTGGGGCTCTGCTTTCCCATGTCCCTGGGTCCCCAGACCTGCCTTGATCCTGGGGTCTGCCTGCCTCTCTCCACTTCCCCAACCTATGGGCAGTTGTAGCACAGTTCTGTGGCCTGGTCATCTTCAGGAGATCACAAGACACTCACCTGGGCAGCAGCTTTGCATTTAACCTCTGTCTAGTCCAGGCCTGTAAAGTGTGCATGCAAAGTGTGTGTTGGTGTGAGCACAGAGGCAGGGGAAAGGTTCGACATAGTGATCCCTTGCAAAGTTGCGTGGAGGTCTGAGGAGGTAGCTGGAGCCCTGCGGTGTGGCAGGCTAGTACACCAGGTAGGTACTGCTAGCCCCCTTTCTTGACTTCCTTTAGTAAATAGGAAGTTACTTGACTGTTGGGCACATTTTAATTGATTCAACCTGCTTCATCTTCCCAGACAAGACATCTTTCCCACAACGTAAACATGATTCAAATGGAAACAAAGCTCTGTAACAGCTATTATTAATATCTGTGGCCCTACTCGTGGGAGCCTTTCTCTTTCACAGGATCAAAAAGAGGAAGGCCTAAACAGAACTTCAGTGTAGGAGAGTGGGTGGGAACTCTCTCACTCTTGAGTCATCTTTTGTCACCCCCATCCTCCTCTGCACTCTGCAAACTGATTACCATAAAAAGGGAGCCCACATTTCTAGTAGCTGATGATTGACTGCAGTGGACTTGGGGTAAGAGAGCTGAGGATGTCTGCTTGCTCTTAGCATCAGACTTCAGTCTCCCTACTAGTGTAGAGGAGAGAATTAGAGGAAGTATCTCTACTTACTGGTTTCCTGGGAGAAATACCTACCTCCAAACACAAGCACTTTGATCACATTCTCTATCACCCAATGCATATTTTCTTAAAGTAGAAAAAATGTTTTGGAGCTATCTAGCACATGGGTCTAAACCTTGGCTCTCCTGCTCACTGGATATGGGACTTTGGGCAAGCTATCTCATCTTTCTGAGCCTTAATTTCCCCATCCATAGAATGGGATTGTAGATAGGCTGTAGAAGATGAAACGAACCTAAAAAGATAGATTAGATTCTGATATGCCTTGGTAGGTACCTGAGGGATGATAAGGCTACTGGAAAAGCACAATGGTGTAATGGCCAAGGGCCTGGGTGCCAAACTGGATCCCTAGATTCAAATTCTGGGTTTTAGTCCTGGCTCTCCCAGTTGCTGTTTGTGGAATCTTGGGCAAATTATTGACCCTTTCTATGCCTCAGTTTCCTCATTTGTAAAACAAGGATGGTAGTAGTACCTCCTTCATGCAGTTGTTATGTGAATCAAATATGTAAATGTATGAAAAGCACTTTAAACAGTGCCTGGCATGTGTGTGAGCTATTATTTTTATTTCCTGCAAGCTTTTACTATTTCATTTTTGTGACTGATAATCTTAGCACCTAACAATTTCAGGACGTCAGCGCTGAAACAGGAAGGTGTTAGAGGAAAAACTCCAGTACCTGAGGGCTTCACAGAAGAGGCAAATTCTGCTTCTACCACTTCTGTGTTTTAAAATAAAACATCATGGCCTCTGCAGATCTAGACTTTTGAGTGTAGAGTGAAGTGACTGGTGCTTGCATGGCAATCTGTAAATGAGATGCAAAGCACTTTTGGAGGTGATAGCCACTTCCCTGGGACTTGTGTGGAGCTGTACCTGGTCTTTCCACGTAGAGGCTGCCCACTCTGCCAGCTTCCAAGGAGAGGGGTCTGTGCCCTTCACTTTTGCCCAGTTGGAAAAACCAGCTTGGTATCTGCTCTGTGCAGGCTGAGGGCTCCAGGAGGCCTGGAGGGGGACCAGGAAGGTGGCTCCCTGTAGCCACTGGGCATTTGGGGTGACTGCCTTTGGTAGTGTTCCAGGAAGTAAACCTCGAGTACCTCTGACTTGACTGTTCAGAGGTCTGCAGCACCACTGAGATCAGGCTGGCAGGTTCTGGGGGGATGGTGGTCAGAACTACCTTTCCCTGACAGTGCTATGTAATCTTGCATTGATGGCCTTGTGATCAAATGAGGGTTCTTTTTGACAAGGCAGGTCTGACCAGCACATCGTTGTGTGATTATCTGCCAGCTTACATCTTCATTTAGTAATGAACAGTTTCATGGCAATGGGAAAGAAAGGGTGTGTGTGTGTGTGTGTGTGCGCCTGTGCGTGAGCGCGCTATTGTCTGTCCTTCAATGTGTACACAGTCTAAGGAACTATGGCTGACTCTTCACTCTGCATTCTATGACACCCCCCACCCCCATTTTAACATCTTACATTGGTATCTGTTGAGATGTACATTCACTGCTGTGTTACAGTTCAGTCAGCCATGTCATTTCTTTCTTGGTGTACTTGAAATATTAAAATAGAAGGTATGTTTGATTTGGTGAGACACAGAAACTACATCATTTGCTCAGTTTCTCTGAAGAAGGGAACAGAGCTCCCTCATAATGGTGGGAGAATGACATTCTGCATCAAGCCAACGCACTTGGAAACTGGGCTGCCCGAGGCTCAGACTCCAGCCTTACAATTCCAGTTGTATAATCTTAGAAAGTAGAGTAACCTCTCTGGGCCTCAGTTCCTCTCTGCCAGAAGTGATTCATGGCTCCCTGGTCATCATGACTGTGTAAAGGTGCCTTGTGTCTCTCTTGCTAAGTATCATCTGTGTTCACACTGCCACATTCTGCCTGGAAAGAGAGCAGCTCACCAATCTTCCCAGATGGCAGAGGGAGGCCGTGGTGTGATGTCTGAGGGCTCTTGACTCAGTTTATAACCCTTGAACATCCTCTATTCCTTTCTTCTTCCTCCCACTTTGCCTGAGTTTTCGTTTTCACATGTGTTTCCTTTTAGCAATTTTCTTTCAAATCTCTTTCCTCTCCCTTTCTGTAAAATCTTCCCACATGTCACCCCTTTGAAGCTCCCTGTGGTGGGGAAGGGGAGGGCATGATTGCCCGTGGCTGGGGTGGCACAGGTCCCCAGAGCCTGAACTGGTATGAACCAGTGGTCAAGTTTGCTGTGCTGTATGCAACCTTCAGCCCAAGGCCTGGTTCTGATGCCACTGGCCATGCTGGTTCCTGTTCCTGTGGCCAGCAGGACTCACCCTGAGCCCTGCTCAAAACTGAGTGTTGGACATCGCCATTGCCAAGGAGAGTTCTCTCCTTGCTGTGTTCAAATCAGATCTTCATATTCTCGTCTTGCTGACTCTGCGACCCTTAGTAAGTTGCTCAACCTCTCTGAGCCTCGGTTTTCTCATATGAACAGTGGCCGATGCACAGTAATTTCTGACACATTATAGCTGCTTAATAGATGTGTTGTTTCCCAGTTTTCTTCAAATATCTAAGACTCCCTAGTGTTTTTAGGTGCCAGGGGCTCTGGGAACCCCAGACAGTAAACCCTCTGATACAAATGGATGAGTTCCTGACAGGTTACAGCACTGGCAAAGGCACAAGGACCTTTGTGAGCAGGATGTGCTGGGATGGATGGGGGAGAGGGTATAGGGAGTGAGGTAGGAGCAGGGCTGGGGCAGAAGTGGGCTGGGTTTGAGGCACAGAAGACAGACACTCGGGAATATCTAGCTGAAAGTAGATCATGGAGGGAGGGGGCTTAGTGAGTGCTGACTGAAGGAAGATTTTCTGAAGATAGTAGTTTAGATAGACCTTGTTTGTTGTTGTTGTTGTTATTGTTTGTTTGTTTTTTGAGACTAGGTCTCCCTATTTTTGCCCGTGGAACCGCAGGCTCTTGTTGCCTGGGGTACCACAGACTCAAGCAATCCCCAGCCATAACTTCCCAGGTAGCTGGGATTACAGGCGTGCGCTACCTCACCCAACTATTTTTTTGGAACTAGGTCTCGCTACGGGTCCCAGGCGGGACTTGAACCACGATCCCTATCCCTGGTCGCTTCATAGGCTGAAGCTTACAGGTACGAGCCACTGTGCCTGGCCCAAGATAGACCTTGTTTTTGCCAGAGAAATCCTCTCTGCCTTTTTTCTTGAGATTCTGATGAAAGTCAGTAGCCTAAGTTCCTTGATTTTGTGTACTCCCTCACCTTGATAAGATACTGTCTAGTCTCTGGTACAAGGGTGGACCCAGCCCTTTGGGTGTACAAGGGATATAAGAATTAAGCCAATCCTAAAGGATAGGGGTACCAGTGGCTGAAATTTTGCACACAAAGAACCTATATCAGCTGGTGTGGTGCCCTCATGGACCCTCAGGAAGCAGCTTGCCACATAACTCCTAAGACAGGGAGAACTAGCAGGCCAACTGTGTCAAGGCTGGGATGGTTCCTCCTGGGGCATTCTTCTCATTTTTAAGGGGCAGTGAGGAGTGGGGAGGTAAGGATGAGGCCCACTGTCCCAGGAGAGAGTCATGGGAGCAGAGAAAGCCTCCTTAGAGAGAGAAGACCCCAGAAGAGCTGCCAGGATCTAGGAGCTCAGTATTGGACTGGTGAGTGTATGTGTGTGTGTGTTCTAGGAGCTCAGTTCTGGACTGGTGAGTGTGTGTGTGTGTGTGTGCACGGTGCATGCCCTTAGAAGTAGATATTGACCTCCCAGATACAGTGACTCTCTAACTGGGGCTTGTTTAGGGATAAGCATTTATGCTTCAAAGAAGGATTGTTTTTGGAATAAGCAACATCATGTGCTAAAGTGAGGAGGTGGTGGTAAAGTTGAATAGGAGCTTGAGGTGCAAGGGAAAGGTTACAGTAGTTTCATGTCCGAAGACTGAGTTTGGCTGGCCAGGACTGTGTGTGCTGGTCTGAGGAACCAGGACCTGGTTCTGTGCCAGTGGGAACCTCATAGACTCTTTGAGAGGGTCTTGGTGGACTGTAGTAGTCTTGGGGACCCCCCACACACATCCACCCTTTGAGCCCTACACTGTGATTGTGGCAGCTTGTCCCCACTGTGGAAAAGCCTGGGTAGCCAGACCTGGCAAAGACACAGGACTAAAAGGGATGCCTGAACCAAGCCTGCTGGAGCTCTACTGAGATTCTGGGCTGATGGGTGGTGCCAGAAGGTTATAAAAACAGGATGAGAAGAGTTACCCTGTTGCCAGCCTGCACCATCCTGATCTGTCTGCTCAGGCCATGGTGGGTCAGATGCAGCCTTGGCTATTCGCTGTGGGTGTATGTGGGTGCTCCACTGGCTTTCCAAAGTCTGAGGGTTTCTGTGGCAAAGGGCTGGGGTATGTACCCATCCTGGCTTTATGCTGTTCAGGTGTGCCCTCCCTGAAGCAGATACTCATCTATCCCTAGGAAGTTCTCATCACCTCCTTTAAGGCACTCCACTGAACATGCTGCTCAGCCCACCCAGGGTGCTCAGCAGTAGGAGAGCTGGCTTTCCTGTCCTAAGCCTACATTTTAAATTCTTATCATGGTGATAAAATATGGAACCCCCAAAGCAAACCCCACAAATTCTTGAGTGTGAGTAATTAAACCCTCACTTCAAATAGTCACATCTTAAAAGCTATAATTTGTAGCCCAAAATAGCTGTTCAAAGAGCAGGAGAGTCCTTGATGTGTACCCCTTTCAATGTGCAGCCTGTTCGTTGGCTCTGACATTTGAGTCGCCCCACACCTGCCCTCGGTTTTTCTCAGGAGAGTGCAAGTGGTTGCATGGGAACTGGAGTTTCCTGATGGGTACTTGGGAAATTTTGGGGGGATGATTGCAATTGTGGGGTTCCTAATTCAGGTTCACAAGGTTATGCTTCTTGTGTAACTGCAAAGGGACAGAGGGAGGAAAGTCTCAGCATAACTTCAGGGGAAAGTCTGCTCCTTTAAGGAGAGACATTATTTACTTGCAGGAATTTTAGGGCAAAAGGAGCCCCACCTCAGTGAAGCATACAGCTGCACTGGTCATGACTGCCTTCCTGTCCTTTCTCAGGTGTGACTCCACCCAGTTACTAAGTGTAGACAAAAGATCTTGTGTGTGGGTATGGGCTGGGGATTAGGGGGTGGGGGGACACACACAGCTAACAGGAAGCCTCCCTTGACCTGCAACTTCTCTGTCGACCGACATGCCTGGAATTCTTGAGGCTGGCTGCTGGGTTTGGTTTCCAGATGTGGAAGCATTTTAAAGTCTGTTTTCATAAACCCCAGCAGATTGCCTTCAAAATCCATGTTTTCATCTGAAAATCAAGCCTACTGACTCTATTCAGGGGTATCAGTGTTAGACTAGATAACCTCTTTGAATGCTGTTTAGGAAGTAGGTTCTGGTCTGGAACTCAGGACTTTGTTGGCATAGTCACACCCCATCATTGACTTGGTTCCTGTGGGAGCAGAAGGTCACCCTGGAACCACCCTTCAGTGTATCACTTAGTCAGATTTAGCTGCAGCCTCTGCCTGGGCCATCTGTCACCATAACTGGCTCAGGAGGGCTAGCCCTGGGAGGGAAAGGACCCTGGCTCCAGCCCTGTCAGAGGGAGGCTGGCGTCACAGCATGCCCCATGCCCAGGAGTGGTAGGCTGTCTTCCCAACCTGACCACAACAGAGAGGAGAAATCTACTCTGGATTGCAAGTAGCTAGAAATACTGCCTGGCATGGAGAAACTGGTAATATCTTGCCTGCCACAGAGGTAGCCTGCTCAGGACTGGAGGCTACGTGGCTGGGCCTGGGCCATCTGCTCACCGTGAAACTCTTTTCCTGTAAACCATGCACTGTTTAGGTAGAAACTTCTGCACTTGTCTTATAGCTATACTGGACACAGTTTGCGCAAAGAAAAATTGCCTTTGCACTTTTGAAAGTCTTTGAATTACACTTATTTCTTCTTAAAGATTAAAATCTATTGAGAGAATATAAGAAATGAAAATAATTCATTTTGATTCATATCTAGTGTTTGTAAATTATTGTCCTAATAATCAGAGATCCACCACATTTCAGTTCCAGCAAATAGTCTCATTAGCAGAAGCAGTATCTCAAAGTGATCGTGGAAGAGAATTCCCTTCTTTTGAGGCAAGAAAACCAAAACCCCCAAGTCTGTTAATGAATTCTAGAGACCTGGTAGTTCTCCTTGGAAGTTGAGTTGAACTGACCTTGAAGGAGTTTTCTTTTTTTATCAGGGTGGAAAGGTGAGTGAAAAAAGTCAGAGTAAGCTGAGGACTTTCCTGTAGATTTCCGAGGAGGGAGAAGGGAAGTGCTAGAACAATATACCACAGGCTAGAGGCTAAACAACTGAAATTTGTTTTTACAGTTTCTGGAGACTAATATCAAAGATCAGGGTGCTGGTGGGACTGGATTATTCTGACAGCTGGCATATAGGTGTCTTCTCTCTGTACTTTCATGTGATGTATGCATGTGTATATGTGCATGTACACCATGTACACATGTATGTGTCCAGCCCTTATTCTCCAGTTGGTTAGATTACCCTCATGATCTCATTTCAATTTAATTACCTCTTATAAAGATCTTGTCTCCAAATAAAATCATACTCTGAAGTATCGGAAATTAAGACTTCAGCATATGAATTTTGGGGAGACATAATTCCACTTTTCTCTGGAACCTCTAGGGGAAGCAGCAAAGGAGGTGAGCAGAGCCTGGTATCCTGGAAAGCCTGAGGGTTGGGGATTGCTCTGCCTGCAAGAAAAATCTACCACGGGAGAGGGGCCCACTGGAGATGGCTCTTGGTCAGATATTTGCAACAGTTTCTAGTAGTGTTATGACTCAGGGCCACCTTACAGAGACAGTCATTATACAGATTGAGTCCTCAGGATCTGCTGACTTATCATGTGCAGCTAGAATGCTCACCATTCAGTTCATAGGTTCGTTTATTCATGGAGGTTCTCCATGCCCTATTCTATTGACCCTGCTTCTAGGGTAGTTTTATTTTTTTAAGGATAGGTTCACGTTTTTGTATTCTGTGAAATGGAGCTAAACTTGTCAGGAGTTTTATACTTTACCAAAAGAAGACCTGCAAGAACTACTTATGGCTGGGATACCACTGTCAGCCCTGGAAAACCTATGAGGGTGGACTGGGTCACCAACTTCCCCACAGGTTGGTCTGAAGCAGTTCTCTGTAGTGGTTCCAATACACTCCCCGCCCCCCGAGACACACATCACCATGTAACCCCTTCAGTGGCTGTAACCCTGTCAGCCATGCAAGAACACACCATGTTGGTTCATATAACACCCACATGAGCCCCTGCAGCCAGGCTAGGCATCATGGAGTCATGGAGGAGGAAAATCACACAGTTAAGGATTTACACACCCTGGTTGCTGTTCAGTGCTACTACTGTATTTGCTTCCTCTGTATGTATAACTTCATTGTGTAAACCATTTGAAAAAAAAATTAGATGAGATCTTATAAGGACATTTCTCCTTTATAATGATATACTATTAACATACCTAACACAATCAGGCTTCATTTCCTAGTAGCACCTAACATACCTCTAGTACTTATTCCAGTGTCCCTAGTTGTCCCCAGCTGTGGCTTTACAACTAGGTAGTGGTAGGCTTCCTTGAAACCTTGATTAAGTCCCATTCCAAACAACTAAGAACAATGATTCTCAAAATGCTGGAACCAAAAACAGTAGCATTATGCTAAAATTGTTAGAAATGCATTGTTTAACCTTATTTTTACCTATAGAGATGCATACTTTCAGATCTCACTTCACTGTACTTCAGTCTGAGTTTTAACAATTCTTCCCAGTCCATGTGAATCTGATGTACATTGAAGTTTGAGATTCGTTGGTCTAGAAAAATCTTTCTTCTTCTTGATGATACTGTCTTTTTTGAAAAGATCAGGCCAGTTGTCTTAAGAAGGTCCCTTATTTTTTTCTGTGGTGATGTTTAATTTTATAATAATTTTCCTTCACAACTCCCCATTTTCCTGTCTAGTAAAAGATTCTATGGTTCGATTAGAATTCAGTCTCCCTCCCTCC